>UFQX01000189.1:390169-449532 GCA_900497675.1 Arapaima gigas | reverse complement strand
GGGGGGGGGGGGGGGGGGGTTGTCAGCAAGTGGTTACTGTACATATTGTGCAAGACTTTTGATGTTGGCACACCTTGGACGCATCCCACGACTGGACTCTCTGGAAAAGAATGTATCTGCTGAAAAAGCTGGAGGAGCCAGGAGGGTGACCAGCAGGCAGATGGATGGACTCAACCACAATGACAATAGATACACCCCCTTTCAGCCACATGAACACAAGAGGAGACATTGACCGAGCAGCTAAGATGGTCCAGGGCAACATCAGTCCCATTACATTAGAAACACCATTTGCTGCAGCAAAGCAGGAGCAAAGTGTTAGGAGAAAAGGCAAGAGTGGTTACAAAATAGCTTCGCCCACCGTAATAACAAAATACTGCAGCATTAATGCACACGAAGTAACAACACAGTCACTTGCTTTCATTTGCTTATTTAGCTGATGCTTTTCTTCAAAGTGAATTCAAATGATGTATCCAGTCACACAGCAGGGTAATTTTTACTGTTTTACTTTAGGATAAACACCCTGATAAACAAGACTTGAGCCAGATATGGGGTTCAGACCCAGGTCCTTTGGGTGAAAGGCAGTTTCGGTGAACATTACGGGATTTGATCGGATGGTTTTTCATTCACCAGTCGGATTCTTTAACTACTTAACCCTCTAACTTGTGGTGCCGTGTGAAGAGGCCGCCCGCCAAGCACCCCCACATTTTCCTGTTTCACTTTGTTTATTTATTTTTGCACCATTCTCACACAACTACACCAGCAGGCTTTATTTTGTCTCTAGAGTAGATAAGCGCTGCAGTTTCTTTCTTGTTCTATTGTCTTTTGCCACTTCCTCTGAGATTAATTTTTTTCCTCATCCATCTTCACCAGTTCCTACACGATGTCCAAAGCTAAGAGAATCGATGGTCCATCAACGACCCTCTCAATACATCCCTGCACAGGCAAACCCAACATAAGCTGGACATTAGATACGTCCCTTCCTGCATCTGATAGCCTGAACACCTCAAGTCACCCTGCAGGAATTAATCCGCCTTTGATTTTGTAAGAGAGATGTGCAATATTATGTAAAACATCCACGTAACCATAGCATCCCGTAATCCCTTCTCAGAGCAAGAGCGCATCTTGCCGGGACACCGCAGTGCGAGTCCCAGCAGGCATCGGCCCGTCATCCTCGCTGTCCCAAAGCCCGTTCCCACAAAGCCACAGCTGCAACAAACACACCTCAACAACACACATGGGCTCATGCACTCAAGCAGCGTGTGTTCAGTCTGCAAACCCCTACCTGCTGCTGCAAACGCACACGGAGCAGCACGGCACCCCCCCAACCCATCGCATCATTCCCGGTTCACACTTCATGAAGCGGCATACAACTTAGCGTGAACAAAAGTGGAAGTTATTTATCAGACAGCTGGTTAATAATAGTGGATAACAATAATATGTGGATTCCGCAAGATTTTGGATGCGTTTGAGCAGAAACGACCGTGTCGTGCCGCAAAAAGCCCTTTGCACCCCATTCTAAAGATGCTCGATAGGGTCGAGATCCAGACCGCTGAAACAATGAAAACTCACTGACGATCGTGGAACCGTTCAGTCACCTTGTGCCATGAAGCATCATCACGCTAAGGCTGACTGGTTTTGACCATTCCGATGCTCAAGTGGACACTAGTTGATGCTAAAAATGCTGGTATACCTGATCTACACTGTACTCCACAGTTTTGTGGCGGATAACTTGCCGAAATGTAGTTTGTGCGAAGGTGCAGGGTGTACCTAATAAAGCGGCAAATCAGCGTGTATTTCTTTAACAAACGGGATCCAGATTTCAGCTGAACAGTAGGAAAGCAGGGTGCAAACCAACGTGTCGTATAAGCTGGTGCACCCTGGGCAATGAGCAGTGTCCGGGTACTATAGCAGACTTTTGTCAGGAAAGCAGCTCAGCCAGAATCTGGTCGTCTGAGGGGAGAAAGGAGTTGTGAGATCTTAGGAGAAGTGCTGGTACACAAGGAAATAAGTGACGAAATCTGAAGAGGAAAACGTAGAGGTGCTGCTACCGGGTACTGCTGAGTACCGTCCTGCTTTAAACTCCGTCTGTACCGTGTTTCCGTGGCTCAGCGCGGTTCTGTTTTTGTTGCAAAGAAATAAACGCCAATAAATAATTGAATGTATTTGGCCTTGGGGTCAATAAGGTCGCAAAGGGGATTCATTCACTTGGCCGTTAATATGCAGCAACCTGCTGCAAAAAGGTGACGGTTACAGCGATACACAGTGACAGATGATCCATTGTGAAGGTTAATGATCCATCTCCTGGGTATCGGGGGTGGGCAGGTGGATGAACAGCACTGCGTCACCTTTACCTGAGTAAATCTGGGAATGCAGCTCCACTAACTGTGAAACGCAGCAAACCTGCTGAAGCAACCAATTGGGATTTAGCTTGGGAGCAGGTCACGGGAACTGGGAGGGGGGGGGTCCTCGATGTTGTATTTGATGAAGAAAGCCATAAAACAGAATAGATGGAAGACATTTCCAATGGACCAAGCAGTACAAAAACATTCTTCAAACACACACACACACACACACACACACACACACACACACACACACATACACACACACACACACACAGTGTGTCATTTTAATTATACAGTATCTGTTACACACAATGATTCTGGCTCCTTTGCCCCAGTCAACAGCTGGTCTAACTTCACGTTACCCACACGGTGATGCCTCCCATTCCAGCAGCAGGTATTTGGGTAACTGTGCAGTTTACTGACCACAAGCCTCATTCAGCTGTTTTCCATCAAACGCTCAGAGATTATTTCAAGAGGCAGGTGATGGAGAGCATTCCTGCAGTGCAAACCATGGTATTAAACACGGTAAAGGGCTGGAGGATGAAATGCCGGGCTGACGTGTCCCCTTTCTGTGACCAAGAGAAATGGTGGCCAAAGGGCCGCTTAGAGCTGTCCGACAAACAAGCCACTCGTTCCTGTACGGTCAAACAAGGTACCTGGAGATGAACCCCCACTGACTAGTCCCTACTTCAGCATTGCCACAGACCTGAAACACAGGGCAGATGGTTTTACTCAAACTTGTAACAGGTGCCTCATCTCCCAATCATGCGAAAGGGCTTCCCCCCCCACCCCCCACAGAAGTTGGTTTTTGAAGGCGACAGCTGATGCACTCGATACACTAACTGGAAAATTTACTGACACGCCACCCCCCTTCTCATAACCCACCCCATGAAGGATCTTGGTTCAAAGGCTGTGTTCACTATACACAAGGACACCTGCTACTTTTTCAAAAAAAAAAAAAAAAAATATATATATATATATATATATATATATATATATATATTTAAATTTTTTAAAAATATTTGCAGTAGATATAAATATATATTTATATCTACTGCAAATGCTTCCTCAACAGCCCTTAAAATAATGCTTACTTCAAGTGGGAAATACATAATGCCATTGCAGCAACAGATGCCAAGTTATAAATAAGCCTCACATTTAAAGACCACCATAACTCATCTTCCTGTTAATTGTTGTACTTTCAATGGCACAAAAAAACTAATGCAAAACACATTTGTGAGCGACTGGAGGCAAGTGGTGATTAACCACCGTTCCCCTGCGATTTAACCAAACTGCGTGGTGGATTTTGGAGCCAGTTTCCCCTGGGAGGACGTCCACCTCCAGTCCATTATAACCATCACGGTGATGGAAAGTGTGTGCGCAAACATAGCGGAAATTTCAAAATTATCATCACGAGCAAAAACGGAATAAATTCTGTTCCAGACGACCGCTGTGGCGCACTGTAAAAATTTGAGGTTCACTGTCGCTGAAGTCAAAAAGTCAAGATTTTGTTTAGGCCAAAATTCCTAAACTAAAATGTGAAATTCCATGATATCGTGGGGAACATTCCAAGCTGAGCCCTAAGCAACCCCCCCCAAAAAATCCAAAAACCCAAATACAGTAAGAAACATTTCTCCTGTATCACTAGAGAATACAAATATAAAAATTCCAAGCAACACTTTATTCAGCTACTAAGAAAACGCCGTAATGTATATGCAGACATAACCTATGTGCGTACAGTACTGTGCAAAAGTCTTAGGCATGTAACTTGAATGTGTGTTGAGAAGTACGGGTAGATTCTTATCCACCATCAGGGAGGTTTCTGGTTGGTCCCAAATTCATTCTGCAGCCTGAGAATGACCTCAAACACCCAACCTCAGTCATACACAACTATCTTGAGCAAACCTGCAACAGATGGTTTGGTCCCCACAGAGCCCTGATCTCAACATGATCAAGTCAGTCTGGGAGGACATGCAGAGACAGTCAAAGTGTGCAGAAGAACTGTGGCCAGTTCCTCAAAATGTTTGGAAGAACCTACCAACCTCTACCTTAAACTGCATACAAGTTTGCATAAGAGAATTGATGGTGTTTTAAAGGCAAAGGGTGGTCCCACCAAATATTGACTTGATCGAGGTTTTTTTGTCTACTGCACTTTTTAGAAGGTTTATTGATTAATAAGTGTTCATGGCATTATTTTTGGAACCATCCTCGCTTTATAGCATTTTCCCCACAGGTGCCTAAGACTTTTGCACAGTACTGTATGTACTTATGCAGGCAGTGTATGCATGGTGAAGAGAAATGAAGGTGTATTAGACAGAAAAATGTTACAAATATTAAAGATCCTTAGTATTTAATCACAAATTGCCCCAAACGTAATAAACAAATTTACTGATTAAGTGCAGTTTATACATTACTTATGGCCCCAGTTAAGCATCTGTGACAGCTCCAGCCAAGAAATGTATGTAGAAAAAAAAAAGAGATAAAAAAGCAAAGTAAATAACTTTTATCAGTACTTTGTGCAACAGCCACTTCCAAGTGTTTATGAAGTGGTTAAATCTTTCCTTTGTTTCCTCCTCTTACACCCGGATTAGATGGGAGGTGTGTATAGCGTGCAGCATCAACTGGCCTCCAACGCTTCCAGGAAAATCCTTCACATCCTGTGCTTCGCTGTCTAAGAGCCGCACAAAACGCTGCGTGCAAAATGTCACACACGTCTCTCTGGAAACACGTGGCTTCGAGCAGATCGCCGACTCTGGAGTAAAGGCCACGTTGGCCAAAAGCCGAGCTTGAGAAAAACCCAAGGAAAGATTGCACTATCCTACTTGGAACAACAAACCCTGGAGATGTTTCATTTTGGAGTATTTTGAAAATCAAAGAGTGCCCAGGAAACTTAATAGTAAACTGAAATGGGGGGGGGGCCTGGAAATGACGTTGAGGGCGTCAGCCAACAGTATTGACAAGGTGAACTTGAAGGTCTGGAAGAGCACGTAAAAGCAGAGAATCGCTGAATAAAAGGCACCATCTGGGGTCTTGGAAGCATCCTGCTTGGACAAAGCTTTTCATACAAGTTTTATAAATAAGAAATTAACCCAGAATAAATTTACATTAAGCAACCAAAACAGGGGTCCAGGGACCGAACCAGTCACCTTCTGTTACAAGACCACATCCTTAAATGTCCTATTTGCTTCCCCGCTTACAATCATAACACCTTTATGGAACTACTAGGTCATGTTCTGTATGCCACCAGACTGGAGACAACTACATTGTTAAATACATTATTTTTAAAGCATTTAAATATGCTAAATATTTTAAAATATGTTTAAAATCCAAGGAGGAAGACAAAAGATTCTGAGCTGACCTGCAACAGATCCTGTGTTTGAAAACAGCCCATGGTGGAAACTGGGGAAGAGATGGACCGCAGATGAAATGCAGTCATGAAAGTCCTCAACCACAGACAGGCTTCTGCTCCAGCTCCACTCTTCCCTGTGTTTGCCTTCAAACATCATACATCCATACACAAACCCCCCAAAAAAACCTGCTGCCAAACCTTTTTCTGAAGAACAACAAATGTCTTGGACTGATCATGGACCACATTGAACTTTAAAAAAAAATTGCCATATGTCATTTCTATAAAATGGGTGGGAGGTGAAGATGTGCGTGCAGGGATGGAAAAAACCGGTAAAACCTTTCAGAACTGCAAAGCAAATAAGTTCCCTTTGAAGACGGATCCAAAGTAGCAGCGTTGGACCCCATAGGGCATCTCCACGTGGACAGGATAAGTGACAAACTTCAGCCCTCGGACCTCCACGGTGGATATGGAAACCCCCCGTTGACCACCACACATGATCGTAAGGGACGAAGAGTGGAAATGATCTACTAAAGGAGGAACTGGGGTGATCTCTTGGATGAGAAAGGGAGATAACTTCCGAGATCATGATCAGATGATCAACAGGGATCAAAACCAGAGATGACTTGCTGGATGAAGAGCTCAGATGATGATCGGAGATGATCGCTAGATGAGGAGTTGGGATACTAAACAGAGACGAGGAACCGAGATGCTGTCGCAGATGATGATCAGAGGTGATCGATCGTCAAGACTACGAGCAGAGTTTTGTGGTCAGACATGATCTTCTCCTCGCTGAGGAGCGAACATGATGAAGAACCTCACCTGGGGGCGGGGGGTTCCCTTGTGTTCAGCCGGTCTGCGAATCCATATCCAGCGCCCCGTTGAACGGTTCGTTTCTCTTTTGGGTTGAAAAAAAGCAAGAAACGGACGATAAAGCAACAGGGAAAAATACCGCGACTCGCGATCCTTCAGACGCCTTTGTCCGAATTCCGGCGGCGTCCTCTGTGAGCGCGAGAGCCGCCCCTCCCCCGGGTCTTAGAGCTCGTTCGATTCCTGTCTCTCACGTGTCAATCTCTCTCTCTCTCTCACTCTCTCACATATACACACACACACACACACACACACTTCCACGCAGTTACTCAGCAGGATCCCCTTCCTCTATTCCTTTCCTACATATGCGAACTTCACACAAACCTAATTTCACTTCAGTGATGACCGTTAAAATGCCTCCACGGAGCTTGTGGCCTTACTTGCAAGGCGTACAGTATGTTGAGGGTTTGAGTCCCAGGAAGGGCCCTGCAGCGCTAGAGCAAATGTGAACTATTGGACTGAACCCTCCCGCTGAGTCAGCTTCTCACTCCCTTTGCAGGAACATTCCAGGAGCAGCAGGTGGCGTAGTGGTAAAAGTAGTCACTTTGCAGTCAAAGGGTTTCAATTGCAAATCCACAGCTGTACCCTCGATTGAGGTACCAGGTACGGTAAAAACACGGTGCTGGGTAAATGTGCCAAATTAATGTAAAGCTGATCACGTCACCGCAAATTGCGCAAAGGTGTCCGAGAGTATTGCTATAAAATATGGTAAAATACACAGTGACTTCCCTTTGTAAAGAAAGACCGGTACACACCCTTTCCAAGGATGACCTTTATTGTCCTGGACACACACCATGTCTGTATGCCTGTCCCTCACACTGCTTACCACGGTGAGCCCAGATGCTCATTGCTTGTATGTACACAACAAAAAAAGTCCAAAATAAAGCATTTAAAAATAGCCATTAATTGTTTAAGTATAAAAAAATTAAAACTGAAAAAAAAACTAGTTTGGGAGTGATGTTAGCATTAAACGGGTGAAGTTGTTTTGAATGAATCAGGAGGATCTCTACAAACCACATATTGTAGATTTTTGAAAATCGAAAATAATTTCTCTAAAAAAAAGATCAAGATTTGTAAACGCTAAAGATCTGGCCAGGTTGGCAGCGCCGGCGAGGAATACAGCCCGGTTTTGCCGTGTGTTTTTGCAGGTTTCAGGGGATCTGAATCACTGACAACCATAATATCTCTGCATCAACCACCTCGCTCTGCCACTCTCACCATCAAGGTGTTAAAACTGCAGGGGCGACATGACGGCACCCCGTCCTCTTGTCGTAAACAATATTATTTTACATCTGTAAAGCAGGAAAAATTTTAAAGGATTTAAAAATCAACTAATCAGACTTTGTCACATACAAAAAAATCTATTTGGCACCATGAATGTGACCAAAGCAACTCCAGAGAGGAGAGCAGGGAGAAAGGTGAGTGGAGGAAGAAGCAACTATAAATATTCATGAGAATATGATGAGGAGCAGGTAAGTGTGAATGTCAAAGGTGGCTGAATGTACCTGACGGGTTCCATAGCGACTGCAGACAACACACCTGTTATCCCAAAGGAGAACTTTTACTGTGGGCCTCAGATAAGAACAACTCTTATGATTTAGGGCTTTTATGACAGCGGGGCAAGAAAGTGGTGCTGTTACCCCACACTTGGTGTGGGTTGCATATTCTCCCTGTGTCAGTGTGGCTTTCCTCCCATGGTCCAAAAACATGTGTTTCAGGTTAACTGGTCACTCTAAATTGCCCACAGGGAGTGTGTGTGGGTATTTGTGGTCACCCCACAATGGACCGGTGTCCCATCTAGGCTGTACCCCTACTGGTCTAGTGCCCAGTGATTCCGGGAGAAGCTCTTGTCATGACCCTGACAACAATAAGCGGTTAAGGAAAGTGAGCGAGTGATGTAAGAGGGCTGTGGTACATGACAGAAGTCCATATTAGACAAATAATATCAAACCAGTTAAACAATAGGTCCCAGGCTGGTGTTTACCAAGGTCGGTTCAGGTGGGGTGTAACCAAGGGCGCGAAGTCAAGGCCAAAGGGGTGTGTTTGGGTGGGAGGGAGGGGGCATCATGTGGTTTGTTAATGCAACAGGCAGGGGCCAAGGCTGCAGGAGGAGAGCTGCCAATAAAACTGCTGAGCAAAGCGGCTGGAGATAAGGGAGCTCAGATGACCTCTAGAACACCTTCACACCAGTCAGCTCTTTATCCAACCTGGCTCAGTCACAGTGGCCACATGCTTCCCGGCACCTGCTGCTATCTTACCCACAGGAGACGTAAGAGTGATGCGACCGATTGTGCATGGTGCGTGCGTGCGTGTGCGCGTCTGCTTATTACTCACTTCCTCGCCTGCCTCACATTTCACCCTTTCCAGATAAACTCTGGGCCTCCACATCCCTGTGCTGTTTTAACGTTACAATGAAAGTGACGGGATCTAACAAAGCTGGGTGTGGGATCAGAAATGCTTCCTTGACAGTCACCCGTCTCCTGCTGACACACTTCCTGTCCTGCTTATCTCTTAACAATTATTAACATTTATTTCAGTCACCAAGAGGGAAGAGAGAGCCGTATGTGACCAAAAACCCAGAGGGGAACATGGTGACTCAGAGTCCACAGTGGGATCAAACCCAAATTCCTAATGAGTTTAAAGAGCATCTGGCCCTCCGACACACACACACACACACACACACACACACACCAGTTGTATTTTCCACTTCTGCTAGTGCCCCACCTGGGACCACACCCCACTGCACCATTCTGACTTGAACCGATAACCATCTTAACTCAGTGGCGCTGCCTCTTGGCCAGTTTTGAGTTTCACAGGGAGCAGATGAAATATCTCCAAATGGTCCACAGTGTTTACAAGAGAGCGAGTGCAGCCTGATCGTGATGATGGTGGTGGGGGGGGGGGCGGTCTGTTGTTCTGTAAACACAACGTCATTCATCATCTTTCCTAACTGAGTTTCCCAGCAAAACGACGACCTCCTTCTGCAGGATGGAAGGGAAGTTCGGCGAATCCCAGATGAGGAGAAGGTTACAGTGGCCTCCAGAGCAGGCCCTTCACACACCTTTGTCACACACCCAGGGCTCAGTTTCTAACGCCACCCTTTTCTAGTCGCCCATGGAAATGGTGTTCATTGAAATTATTTGAATAAATAAAACATTTTCCAGCCAATTTTATTCTACTGACTTGCTACATTTATAGATTAGAATTTATTAATATCAAATTAGTTCTCTCATCCTGGACAGTGAAATAAAGTCTAAAATATTCAAACATCCAACAGTAATGTTCTTCACCATGTCATAAAGTTGTCTGATGATGGACTCTTTTGTAGCATGAACTGGGTGGACAAGGTGTATGCAAATGAAACAACACGCTTGACTGACATCCACGGAGTGCAGGGTGGACACGCCGTACTCTCACGCCACACGTCTCTCCGCTATTTGCTTTTTACACTCATCAAAATATATATTAGTCTGGGTTCCGGCCTTGGGCAGCACCCTCGCTTTCTCCTTAAAAATAAAGAAACCTCTGAGGTCATAGAGTCTGGTTAACGTGCTTTCTGGTTCAAAACATCTCTGCGAACAATGCAAATAGAAAAATAAAAGCTTCGTCTTCCCCCTGCAGATGCTCTCTTTGAGGTGGTTTCCTGCACCGTATATAGCAGAAAGAGAGATAGACAGAAAGAGCGAGAGTTAGATAGTGTCACAGAGAGATAGACAGACAAATAGATAGATAGATAGATAGATAGCTAGATAGTGATAGATAGAGAGAGAGAGAGAGAGAGAGATGTGAAACCACGTGCTTCTGCAGAGAGTCCATCTCATCAGTGAAGGTTTGTTGGTATTCAAGGGTCCAGCAGCACCCGTGCCTATGCACAACTCCCAGCATGCTCCAGTCCCCAGTGGCTCTCAGACATTGGTGACCTCGATGCCTGAGTAGCTGTGCAGGGGGCTGCCCTCAGCCTGGGGCGGGGCCTCACTCCGGACCTCACGGGGCAACGAGCCGCAGCTGCCGTGGAAACCCAGGTCCCTCCCACTGTGGCCCTTGGAGATGCACCCTAGAGGAGGCTGGAGAGAGAGGGGGGCAGATGGATCAGAATGGTGCCTGGAGGGAGCGACAAGGAGAAAGGCGGGGCCAGCAGCGCCCACCTTGCAGGCGCGCCTCCTCAACGATCCCTCATCCTCCGAGCGGCGGCTGGCGGAGCCGGGGGAGCGGCACAGGGAGCTCTGCCGCAGGAGGGTGGGCGTGCTCACTCGCTCCGAGTCCTGCTGGAGGTTTGCCCTGCAAGGGAGCCGGAGCCAGAGGCGGAGCCGAAGTCAGTGACCAAAAACAAGCCAGGAGGTCAACAGAGTAACTGTGCCGTAAAGGACTGCTCCCACCTGGCTTCGCTGATCAGGATCTTCATTTCCTCGCTAAGGTGTCGCCGAATCATCTGCTTGCTGCTGGGGATGCCCAGAGCCGTCGCCATGGCGTCTGTGTTGAAGGAGGGGTCGAGCACCATGACGGCGCCGTGCACCCCGCTGTTCTGCAGGTTCTCGGCAAACTCCTGCGCAACGGGAGGGATCGCAGGTTAACTCGTTGACAGGTGCGTGCCACCGTGCGTGAAAGCTCGACCGGATCTTCGCTGACAGACACTATTATCTGTTAGCCGTTTCGGGGACATCAGCTGTCACTCAGAACGGCACAGCTCTGGGAACGTCTCGCTGTCACAAATGAATCCTGCCTCACTGCAGCAGGTAGGGCGCAGCAGGTGGTACAGTGGTTAGAGCTGCCACCCCCCACATTCACAGAACCCACATTTGAATCCCATCTCCTGCTATAGTGGCTGTGATTAAGGTACTTACCTTGAATTGATACAGTAAAAAAAAAAAACCCAGCTGTGTAAATATCTTAAAATTTTAAAGCCGCTTCAGAAAAGAAAGTCAGCTAAACAAATAAATGTGGCACAATCAAAACCTGCCTCTCACCTGCTAGAAACAAATGCATGTTGCTCATTTTAACAACACAAAATGACAGATTTAAATATTCCTACGGCAGCCATCAGTTCCTGCGCCGATGGACTTTTTTAATACAGCTTGGTTGTGAAAAAACTAATACGAAGAGTTCATGACCTTAGATTTATATTTACTACATGTGCAAGAGGCCTGCTTGGCCTGCCGGGGAAAAGCTGCAGATGTGTTCATTTCCAGTATGGAGACGGGTATCCCCACCTTCAGGTCAATCTCCTTGACCCACTTGATGACCCGGTGGCTGGTCCACACCAAGGGGTCCACATTCTGGTGCTCGCACTGGGCCCGTCGCACTTGCAGAGCCTGCAGGGGGTCGACATGGGCATGACACGACCGCAGATGGTAGCCGCTACCCCTCACGGTCACACCTGGCGGAAAAATCCTGGGGCAGCAGGTGGTGCAGTGGTTAGAACTGCCACCTTACATTCAAAGCACCTGGATTTGATTCACCTCATGGTGGAGGACCCTTCAAGGTTTTGAACTGATACAGTAAAAATGATATAAATGGACAAATCAGTATAAGTAGCTTAGTGTGCAAGCCTAACACTACAAGCCTCTTTGGTGAAAAGCGTGTGTAAATTATAATAAATGCACCCTGGCTTTTCACTTTAAATGATGGTTGCCAGTTCATGTCCCAGAAGGGACCTTGGAGTTGTTCCTTTGAAAAGTTCAGGGTGAAGGTAAAAGTGCTGTATAATGAGGTAAGTAAGAATGAGAAAGACCTCCTTGTCGAAGTTGAGCGCGTGCAGCAGCTCGATGCCCAGCAGCAGGCTGATCTGGTGGAACTTCTTGGTGATGCTGAGATATCGCTCCAGGTCACGGCGCGTGAGCGAGTTGAGCATGCGCCCGTCCACCAGGTGGTTGTGGAAGGCCTGCGAGTACTGGGGCAGCCCGACGTCGCTCAGCCACGCCTTGGCCACCCAGTGGTGGTCCATGTCCGCTGCCTTCGACAACCTGAGGGGCACCGGCGGGTCACAGGTCAGGGACCAGAGTTTACACCTCAATTTTAGCTCCTGTACAACTTTCCCCACTGAATCTTATTGCGAATCCTAGAGAAAACTAATTTTACGGGCTCAAGTTATTCTTATATATACTTCTCCAGGAGGTGGTGCTCTTAGCCCATCTGTTTAAAACAGCTTTACGAAACCGTCGTGTCTTCTCGGGTGCACACACTGGGACAGTCACGCAGAGAAAATGCTGAACATTTTGCCTTCGGTTAACAAATTCCCCCTCTGCGGTGAATCCCAAGGGCAGAACCCCTCACCTGTGGCCCGCCTCTGCATCGCGGTAGTCCTCGATGGCGAGTCGCAGCTTGCGGCGGTGCATGGAGCTGCTCACGCCCAGGCCCAGCTCCAGGTCTTCATCCGTCAGACCAAGCAATACCTGGAAGAGAGCAGATTCATCCCCACATGTCCTCCACCTCCCAGATTCTCCTCAAAATCTACTCCCTCAGTCACTTTTCACAGGTTACGTACAAAACACGCTGGAACTTGAACCTGCAAGCTTGTGGTTACACTCTGTCTTTACAGTACCACCTCAAATAAGACCCTCAATTTCAGTACAAACTCCGTTAGATATAAATTAAAATCAGATATCTGTAACCATCTTTAACCGATAATCTCCCAAACTGCAGAAAGTCCAACCATTCACCTCCTAGGCTAAAGAAGGCCCAGCCAATAACCATTCAGACTATTATTTATTAACCGATACTTAGCCAATGTTTTTGTCTGAGGTTTCTATAATATTAGGTTCACATAACTTAAAAGAATTCATACAGCTGGCTTTCCACTTTACTGAACCTAGATAATAAAGGGTTTCACAGAAGTAAAGTGATTTGAACCAAGAACCCTCAGCTTGTGGAGCCCCTAACTGCTTCTCTACCTGTTACCCCCTCCTACACACTAGTGTGTTTTTAAAGCCTTAATTTCCAACACGTGGACCTCACCTTCCCGCTCTTGACGTTCTCGGCACAGGTGCGGATGTACATGGGCATCGCCATGACGACCTCCAGCCACGCCTGCACTGTGCCTGCCTTCCACGTGGACATGGGTGTGCTTCTCGCCAGCTCCACCTGCTGGAGGCGGTCCAGCTGGTCCTCGCCGTCCGACAGGCTGAGACTGAGGCGTGTGGGGCTGGAGAGGCTGTCCGAGTCTAGACCGGTCCAGGGTGGCAAGGAAGAGAAAGGAGGGCGAAGAGTTTAGTTTGTGGAGGGTGGGAGTGCAACTGGTGAAGGAGAGTTGCAAAGCTGGGGGTGAATTTGATGGATCGAGAAATAAATGGGTGGAATGGTGGTCCACTGTCATACACAGTCACTCACGCGGTGTGGGCAATTTAGAGTGACCTATTAACCTGAGACACACGTCTTTGGACTGCGGGAAACCCTCACAGATACAGGGAGAACATGCGAACTCCACACACACTGAGCTGGATTCAAACCCACCACCAAACAGCTCAGGCCCAGTGAGGCGACAGGACCACCTGCCGCACCACCGTCAAAACGATGGCATCAGTCAAAAGTTTGAGACACAGTGCCTCATTTCCTTATCAAACTTGTCCCCCAAACACCTTGTCACCAAATTTTAGATTCAAACCAACTCAGACTTTTCCCTGGTACTGAATTCCAGACAATACAGTGCATGTTTGTACAGTTCCTTTCTCTACGTGGCCGTTTAAGGTACGCTAAAGAAAGACACTCGTGCGGACTCATATCAACATCCACTGACGCCAACCAGGCGGAAACGATGGCGTGTGATGATCGCCAGTCCACTCACGCCCACCTCCTCCATCAGAGAACAGAAAGGCTCAGCCGTGTCATCTGCTTTGTGTCAGCCTTCCGAAGGAGGCTAATGAACACCTGAGCGGAGATTATTAAAATCCAATTCATTCGCACCGAAGCCGGTCATCAGACCTTGGGGCGCCCACGCCACCCCGCATTAACTATTCAAAAATCCAGTGCAGCCGCAAGCGGACCCTACGGGGAAATCTGGTGAGCAAACGGAAGGAGGAGGGGGGCGCAGCTAAGAACGATTTCCAAAAAATGTTTCCCGACTCATTTTTATTTAAATTTATTTAAAGCAGTGCCGTCACTACCAGCCAAATGTCTTGGCTCAACATTTCCCGAGGCCTATTTATTTACTTTTTTGAGTGGATTGCCTCCTAATTTTTTTCCCTTCAATTCGAGAAGAAAGCCACTGTCCTACTGATGGTCTGTGTCCTGGCTTCCCGTTGGAGTGCAAGCATGCGAAGACACGGGACCTATTAAAGCCAGGGTGCTGCAACCTGTCACCTATACTGAAGTCCAATAAATATCAACAAAATAGTATCAGTACAGTAGTATAAGTGCCTCAAACATCAGACAAACAAGTATTAATTACACAAAGTATTTAATGACATTATGTTGCCTGGTTCCCACCATCTCCCACCTTGATACACCAAAGTATTAGAGGATTTATCTCTAAATAATTCAAATTTATCGTGGGACGTTTTTCAAGCAACAGTCACTAATGTCAGTAGACGCAAACTATACATCTGGACACCTGGAGCCCAGATGGAGGGGAAAATGGGTGCATCTGGTGCTATTTTGGTGTAGTTTGGATTTTCGGCCCTGTCTGAGGGGTCTCAGCAGGCTTCTCGTGGACATGAATTACCTCTATGATTACTATTATTATTCTTTATTTGGCCGATGCCCTTGCCCAAGGTGGCTTCTAACGTCAGGACTGACACCACACAGCTACGCCTTTGGACAGCAGTCACATGACCTGTAGCAACAGTGACGGCGGAAGGCCCAGACGTGTGTGAGCTGGGGCGGGAGGAACGGGGACGTAGGCGCTGTGTGTGTTTCATCACGTGCCTCAAAAGCCAGGGCTCGTCCAACCTCAGCTATCTGTCAAGAGCGCAGAGAAGGGCACCATGGGAAGAAAACCAAGTATTCACGCTCCATGCTGAAATGGAGGTGGTGCAGCACTTGCATTATCAGACATAAAATAATGACCAACCCCTGTCCTTCTGTATTATTATCATTATTATTTCTGTTTTCAGCTGCCCCCCCTTACAAGGTGACTTCACGGTGTTACAGACAGTGGACTTGGGAGACAAGACTGTGGGAACACAAACTTCATTCCTGCACAGGGATTTATTTGTGTGGGCAGCTGAGTAATTTTTACTGCATCGCATCAGGTGAAGCAGAGACCAAGGTCCTGCAGCAGGAACCTTTCCCGGCAACACAAAATCTCTCACCAGCGCATCCCCGGTTGCCCCTATATACTCAGTAAAGGCCATTTTATGATGTAAAGGGGAAATATTCCTATTTCACAGAGCAAGATTTCTCAGAACGTGAGCTTGGCTTAAGTTACCTGGCTAACGGGGGGAGAAGAAAACCCGGCTTCATGGGATGCCGGGTTCCAAAAGGTCCAGCACATGTCCACGTAAGTGGTGTTGAGCCACGAAATGTTTGCAAACATGTCCAGCAATGAGCTGCATAGCCTTTAACAACAGCGTTGCCCCCGCAGTACGACCCCATGCGTTAGGCAGCAGGATGATGTCAGCACACGTGTCGCAAAAGCTGGACCACGACACGGAACTGCTCACGATGACAGGCGACTTCCTGAGGTTTACATTTGCTTTTGTTTTCATTAATTCGACGCGTGCTTTTCTCCTCTGCGACGTCCGACGGATATTAACAAGTGTTTAGCTGACAATTTTCTCCGAGGTGGCTTAGAGTGATACGCCGCGCTAATCTCCATACACCCATCTGTCCACCTCGGTGATGCTACACACACACAGTGGGAGCATCTATCCATACATCCATTCATTATCATGAACTGCTTTATCGTGGTCAGGGTCATAGGGGTCGAGAGCCTCTCTTAGTGTCACTAGGCACCAGGCCAGAAATGACACCCTGGATGGGACGACAGGCCATTGCAGATTGGCCATCACACACACTCACTCACAACAAGCCATCTTAGTGTGACCCTTTAACCTGAAACATGTCTTTGAATGGTGGGAAGAAACCCACACGGAGAAGGGACGAACATATAAACTCCACACAGACCGATCTGGATTCAAGCCCATGTCGAAACGCACAACCCAAGACATGTGACACCTGTGCTACACGCTGAGCCACCAAGCCATCCTTGATAAAGTGTGACAAGGACCATTTTAAATACAAGCTGCTTAAGAAGGTACCCTTGAGAGGGGTCCTTTGTGAATGCCAGGAAGGTGAAGCAGATGTGTCACAGTGCTTAAATGAAGCTATTAAGCACATGTTCTCTTGTTCTGAATGAAGTGCCGTATCTCCCCGGAGCTGCTGTGACCCCGCCAGAACCACACGACAACTTTCCCCTGCGCTCTAGGCGGGAGGCTACAACCATTCTGACTAGACTAAGCAATCTGCACAATCTCACGTAGAGAAAACCAGCTTTTTTAATAAGATTTTAATTCTCTATTAAGAATAAGCACAGCCAAATGAACTGAAATAGCACGTTTACAGCGTCACCTGTGGAACCGAACATCTACAACCTCAGAACAAAGAAAAGGACGTGACACCAATTTGAAATCTGACAAAGAAGTTGCTTCCCGCAACTTATCACGTTAGCAAGATAGAAATTGCGATCATTAAAGTGCCTGAATTTACTCCACTAAATCTGGTTTTGGGTGACATATGGAATGAGTTACGCCTGTCTTGACATCCCACATCCTCAGAGGTTCCTCCACGGCCAGAAAACGCCCAGTTCTTTCCCATGTGAGATCAGGGTCTCTCCCTGAGGTTGTGTTTGCTCTGGGAGTAGTTTGCTGGCTCCAGGTTCAGATGGCAGCACCTGCTTTTTCCCAGGCTGACACACTACGGACCTGGGATTAGATTCGGAAAAGACTATCTCTGATTTCCGGAGGTTTTAATGGGGTCACACTTGGTCTGAAATTCCTGCGGTCCAACCAGGCCTGTCTAGTTGAGTCATGATCACTAGTGGACTGGAAACCCAGCGAGATCAAACACGCAAATACAGTCTTTCCCAATTCCCATTAAAACGGATGCAATTACGCACCTCAATAGTTTACATTTTGTATCATGACACAACATAACAAGGCAGTTGCCTTTCATTAACTGCTGTAAAAAACTGCATGTTTGTCTACTTGCGCTCGTTCAGCTTTTGTAGCCCTCGTGCATTAATTCAAACTAAAAAGGCAAAGAATCGTAAAGACAAGTGAATGAAAACAATATGAACAAATTCACTCTCACATAACATGCTTTTTTAAATCACAGTCCAGACCGGCTCCATTATCACTGAAAAAACATTTCAGATGAAACTAGCAAATAAGGGGGAAATGGAGGTTAGGAACACAAGACAAGCCAAACTGTAACTGTGAAGAAGACCACATGCTGGCTCTGGTGTTTGGGAGGTGTGCAACACTGAGATTTGGTCTTCATAAGCGCGAGGAAATGTTTTCCAAACTCAAGTAAGGACGTTAGATGAAACCAATCATACATTTATCATCACGTCTTTAAATCTGTAAGTGAATACTTCAGATCTTTCGATCACGGTCTCCGCATGTCTATAACCCATGTGAAGGTGGAGAAACTCTCAGCTGCCTCAAAGTTCAAAACTCACATTCCTCTTCTCGGTGACACTGTCTCCAAAAAACACTGTATCTGGACTTCCCATGAAACCTTTCCTGGGGTAGCAGGTGACTAATTGAGCTTTAGAACTCTGAGGACCCACATTTCAATCTAGTCTCTTGTTGTAGAATCCTTGACCAAGCTAGTTACCCTAAATGGCTCCGGTAAAAATTACCCAGTTTGATAAATAGCTAAATCACTGTAAGTAACACCAAATCACTTTGAACAGTGAACAAAATGAATAAATAAAACCCATTTCTTGATAGAACGTTGCAAAGACGAGGTTCGATGACTCTGGATTCAGAGCAACAAGCGGAGTTAACAAATGCTGACATGAAACCCCCTGACCACCCAAAGGCCTTCAGCAGCAGAACCAGGATAGTAGCTCTGTATCTCATAAAAGCTGGTCACATTTGCAGAAAGCAGCCAGACACCCCGGAGTTATTTTAATTTCTAAATCCAAGCCGAGTTCTACAAACAAACCGCTGGGCTTGGAGTTACATCATCACCGCGACATCACCCTTCAAAGTTTCCAGCCATCGACTGTCAGGCAGACGTGAAAAAGCTGGGGTGGAACCGAGCTCTGGTAGAGAGCACTGATTCATCTAAACGCCTCTCCAAGTTTAAAGGTTAACATGCCTCCCATTTCACATCACATTAATTCACTTCAATTAAGCATCACGCCGATTCTTGATTCGGAATCACCGGAATGAAAGAGCTGTGATTCAAGTCCTGAAATTCAGACGAGCATCCAATTAAGTCGCCTTCCTGACTGATGCACGTCTCTAATGCACCAATTTATCCGGAAAAAAAGATCAACTTGATGTTTGCTGCTCCAACATTTCTTCTGAATTACGATAGGGACCGAATCGGGGACGGATTAGTATCTCCTCTGCCTGCAAAATCATTTTCTCTCCGGTCAAACCTGGCTTTCAAGCATGTTTCTCAGTGCAACACACCTAGTAATAGTTACTTTAAAAGCTTCAAACAAAAGTGGTTTAACCCAATATTTTTGTGTTGACCCCTCATCTCACAAACACAATTTGGACTGGAGAAATAACTCTTTCGTGCGCAAATCCAACTCGTGTCACATTCATCCCACAGTCAGTAAGAGGTTAATAATACAAACATCCCCCGCTGTGTTCTCGGATAAAGTTCCGCAACATCTCGGTTACACTCTAACAATAAATGAATAATACTTTGTACGATGTTTTATTTCGATAATTTTAAAATTCACACAAATTTATAACATCCAAGAGAATATACAGACTCTTGCGCGGCAGGGCTGTAAACACTGTGGAAGAAAATTAAATTAAAGTAGAGCCACAATCTTGTTCTGTCTGAATGCCTATTGCTGCCAAATAGCGGCCAGGTGCCGAAACACGGGGAGCGTTTGCTTGTAGGACTTAAAAAAAAAAACAAAAAACAAAAACAAAACGGATCAGTGGAGAAAATGTACCAAAGTATAGAATAAGCTGGAAAATGTTTGCCGTTTTGAAAACTTATAACTCGTCCATTTGCGATGCAAGGAGCGAGTTTACTCCCGAAGTGGGGGGGGGGGGGTAAAAAGAGTGAATAACTTCAATTTCAAAAGTAAGTTTCAGAGACAACCACCTCCAGTGTGTGATTTGAGTTCATCCAAGGTAGGTGGTCATACTTACAAAACATTGTTGACTGAGAAAAATCAACAAACAAATCAGTTAGTTGCTTCTGCAGAGAAGGGCCTCCTGCTGCTTGGCTTTTCTCTGCATGCATAATATATTCTTCCATAGATTTCTGTTAGAACTGATGCATTTTTGTTTTGGGTGAACAATCAGAAGAATCCGAAAGGGCTGAATCGTGGCGCCGAGCAGTGGAACAGCGGTGACTCACACGTCAGGCGTGGGTCAAAAGGCATTCTGGGTCTTGCAGGAGCCCAGTCCACGGTTCGACCGCTGGCGTTGTTCAAACAGGGCGTCTCCGCTGCCCACTGCAGCTGTGAGCGCAAGCGCTCCGATTCCTGGAATCCCCAAACCTTCACCACCAGGTGGTGCTCTCCTCTATAGGAGGAGCAGCAGCAGCAGTAAAGCGTCTCCTGCATCAGGAACCTCCACAAAGGCCTTAAACCAGGGGAGGAACTTGGCTTTGGACGCGTAGGCGGAGCAGCCAGGACCTCAGGGGATGCCCGATCCATCCTACGTCAACACGGCACGACTTTTTTATCAGCGGAAATATGTTTCCGAATCAACTACCTGAAATCAGTATTAAAAGTATTTTTAAAAGAATGTCTGCTTGATATTTGTGGAAAAGATCAGTTAACAGTGGTCTGTTGTACGTCTGTTACTGCTGTACAGGGAATTTTCAGCTGCATTCTCAACCGGCTAGTTTTTCATAAAGCATCGTTGGTCACCTAGTTGATCTAAAGGACGATAATTTTATGAATTGTGATTTTTTTCTTGGCTAGGGGAGAAAATTTGCTCAGTAATCTACGTAACTAGAAAAAGAGTCTGGATCTGATCGTGTGACATGACATAGGGAATGACTGAATAACTGGATCTAGCTATCAGATTATTATTTTTTTAACCGGAAAACAAGTTACCTGTCTTCAATTTTTAGGACTATATGGGGGAGGGGCTGGCTGGATATGGCGAAAGTCCAAAAAATCAGTATAAACGTTGTGTGTGTACACACACACACACACACACACACACACACACACACACACTACAGTGAAATACATACTTAAAGCAGTGAATAAGGTGCTGATACAACTCGATCGAAATGCTGCTACAGGGAGACTAGGGAGCGCTGTGCTGCCTTCATCACATGAACAATGGAGATGGTTGGATGGTTTATTTTTTGAGACACAGCATCAAAATTGTTTAAAGCATTATTTCATGCACTAATGAAATAACTTTCACCAGAAAAGCTAAAAATACTTCCAAGTTTTTCAATATTTATGATTTTTACATTATTTTCTGGACTGTAGTTATTAAAATCCAAAATCTGTAAAATCGAGGGTGGACTGTATCGCTGGTTCATTCCTCATTCCTGAAAGACAAAAGCTCTGATTTAGTAAACCCTGTATCTTCCAGCTTACAAACAACGTAACTAGCTATAGTTTAAGAAATCGGGAAAAACTTGAGCTTTACTGCTTTCTTGATTTACATTGTGTTATAGCGGCTAAACACCTTCTTTCAGACGTCACCGTAGTAAACTGTGTGCTTGTCAGTTTCACATAAAAGTATGAATAACAATTGTACTGCAAAATCAGCATGCTTAAAACGAATGTTTCGTGCATTTCCTTGTTCACATTCGGTCCAACTGTGAAATAAAACACGCGGCACAATTTTTTGTGAGAAACAAGACCCTGTGGACGGACCTTCTACGATGAGCATCCGGTACCAATTCACAATCTAACTGACGATTTCAGCTCCAGGACGTCTGCAAGAAACTGTTAGGCAAAAATTACTCATTGACTTCACTCCCTTCCATTTCATTATTTTTCGTTTGCACTAAATGCATTTTCTTCAAATTTGTCATCATCGTTTCACATTGTGGTTTGCAGAGGCCACTTTCTACACGTTGGCTCCGGCCTCCAGACTGTTTTTCCCTATGAAAACATATGATACAATGATATAAAAGCCACGTTTATATAAGGCATTTGCACTCCAGGAGCGCACGGCACGGCAAAAATAGCCGACTCCATTTGTTGTTATGGTTACAGAAGCGACCGTTGCCATTGCTTCACAAAGCATATGTCGCACCTCCCTTTATACCCAAATGTTTATAGACTCGATCAACACCTCCCACTCCGCCACAGGGATGCTGGGATCAATTAAAGACGGGCTTGGAAGGCCTTTCCGAAAAGATCAGGTCTCCAAATGCTTTAACTGGCCAGCTGGAAATTCCAGAAGAGAAATTTGTGATTTGTTACCGTTTCTTTACCATAATGCTTTGAGAAAGGGGCCCCTCTAATGGAATCTAAAAGCTCTGCCACGTCTGTAGATGCCAAACCTGGACCATCCTGTCCTAAGAACAGCAACATTGCCCAAGAAACCAGTACATCAGCTGGGGACCAGTCCAGACATGGCAGTGTGCATTACTGGGTTCATAGCCAGGGCTATGACCCTATAGCAGCCTTCAACGTTGGAACTTTTATTTATTCATTCATCTAATAACTTCCTCCAAGCTGAACCACTATGTACACTAGGCTGCTTAAAAATAAATGACACTTCTATACAGCAGGGTCATTTTTACCATATCAGTTCAGGGTAAGTACCTTAGGGTTAAGACCAAGGGAACTACAGTAGGAGTGGGATTCAAATCCAGGTTTTTCCATTCCAAGGCAAGGGCTTTAAACACAGCGCCACCAACAACAGTTAGAGGTTAATCGTTTCCCCTGTTCAAGTCACACTGGTGTTTTCAGGAGCTTCATAATCCTCTGCCTAAGTTTCTAAGTGTAACCCAGAATAGAAAGGCGTCATCATTTCCCAAAATCCCTGCCATTAGTCTGCAGTGCTCGAGAGAGCGATTTGTAGGCCCTTCCTCTAAAGCTACAGGAATCGGCGAGGGAGGAGCGCTCTTCACTTTAAATGCCCATCCAGAACAATATTTCTGTCACATTCAAAATCTCTGCCTATTAAGGTGATGTCATTAGCAAAATACATTAAATTAACTTCTGCCACCCGTCTTAAAAGGCAGCCGCTAATTCAATTTCTCCCGGTCACGCTTACACAGCGAAAGGGAACGCGTGTGATTGAAGTGAACTGCATGTCAAGCACTTATTTTATGGGCTGAGGAGAGGGCAGACACACAGAGTGTCGCACGAGCTCTCATTTCCACTGCGCCACTAGGAAAACTGCAGTTTGCATAATTCAGAAAAGATGTGCGGACATCCAGCAGTCGGTGAACCTAAGTAATGAAATCATACACACCACACACACAAAAGCTCGGTTATTCCCAAAATAAATCAAGTTCATTTTAGCTGAGGGAAGTGCTCAGACTTGGGAACAGTGTTTGTGTGGGTGACTGCAAAGAGCAATGAGATGTTTTAGTGGTTTTTCCAGAGAAGATCAATGAGGTGCCCCTGTGCTTTTTTTGGTTGCAGTTCCGGGTGAGTCTCGGAGAGAGGGGTGCTGCTCACTGCTGAAAAGGTCAAAACAGTCAACTTGAAGCAGGGCTGGATTCACCTTACGGGGGATACTTTTTCCTAAAGGAATCGACACACACGGCTTTTAACCCAGTTTCAGTGCTTTTCTCCTGTTTTGAAGTAGACACGTTAGCCTTTTTTTTGGTGTCAGAAACATGATCGGTGAGACCGACTGTTTCCCAGGTTAAAAGACGGAGGCGAGGGATCGGGGGACGTCACACAGTGGGGGTATTAAGGGGAGTTACTGATGTCGTGTGATCACACAGACAGGTTGGTAGTCACATTTGGACGCCACCAGGCTGCAAGACAACTGTCATGCAGCGTGAGGGAGTTAGGAATAAGCCAAACCACCATGACAAAACAGACAGACAAACACAGGGAAAAAGAAGGAGGCCAAGTGGCAATTCATAGTTATTTTATTTTAAAATAAGTTTTTATTTGTTCTGTGTCATACTTGCTTCCATGCCATTAAAACCCTCTTCAGCACGTTCTGTGTCCAAACAGCTGAAGACCACGAGAGCATCCTTCACATCATCAATTTTTCTGATACTGAATCTTATCTTTTTAAATAAATCTCTTATAATAGTAGATTTAATTTTAGCAATATCTAATTTACAAAAAAAAGGAAATCCATGACATCACAATGACTTTGCTTACAAAATAAAGCTACAAAAATGGTAGGTCGATGTGGAATGCTGACAGGAAAGGACAAATGGAGACACTCCTTTCCACGGTTACAGATGGCGTGTGTTGCAAAGCAGCATGGGGAATTATGCTTTCTCAAATGTACATTCTCATAATCCCCCATTCTGTTACGTTAGACGAGAAAGGAGCCAGCAATGTTTTAGCCATTGTGTGACAAAACAAAAGCTTTCGTTTAAGGCAAAGCAGACTTCTCAGCAAACCCAGTCAGAGGTCCCCCCTTCGGATTAAACACGGTAAAACGCTATTTCCACACGCTGTTAACCTTTGGCATGTCTTTAATTGCTTTTAGATTGCCTGACCCTCAAATCTGATGTCATTTTTTTGGGGTGATGCCACAATAAGCAGGAGTGAGGAGTTCAAATTCAAAAATTTGGTTTCAGCCAAAAAAAAAAAAAAAAAATATGAACTTACTTTGGATAAAAACGTCCAACAAGCCATACAGTCGATTCGCACACCTGAATGTAAATTGCGAAGGAAGTAGTTTTGACTACATGGCCACAGTTGTACAAGCAGCTATGTTCACTTTCAAGGGTTCGCATTTGAGTTGATTCTCTGACTATAATACTGCTGCACCAAACTGTTTATTCATTTATTTGATTTTGTCTACATTATCACTGTTGCCCTTGAATACATAACGTCTCTTACAAATATGTTACGGCCTAAAATTTGGTTTATTTTGATGTTTATGAATTTGCTCTGAGACAGTCTTCACCACACAGCATGACAGAAGAACAGATATCGCATGGTAGAGGCCCAAGTTCAGTCCATTTCAGGTCCACAAAAGGCCTAGTTCAGTTAGAGGCAAAGATCTACAATAGAACCTTCTCATTACAGGTTCAGTTCCCCTGAAGACCCAGTTCCACTAGGGTTCAGCTCTGCCCACAGGCAACCTTCCTGACAGGCCAAAGTCTGCCAAATCCACGGGCTCAGTTCCTCTAAAAGCAAGGATGTGCTAAGAGCTCAGCTCAGCTACAGAAGCTCAGTGTAGCCTGGAGTCACTGACAACAGAAACTCAAGGTGTCACAACCCCTGTAGAGCTACCCCCCCCCCCCCAGGCTATGTCTCCTAGAAACTCTTTACTGTCGCTAGGCACCCAAAATCATTTTTAGTTTCCCGCCATTTAGTGAATAAGCAAATACACAAAATTAGAACTACTTTGCAAAAGGAAAGTGCTCAGATTAAGCTTCTGAAATACTGACTACAGCTTCATGATATAGATGAGTTTAATTCCTAAGTGTTTAATTCTGTTTACTGTGGGAAACCCAGCTTTCGCTGAGACTCTCTGAGAAGAAAGGTATTTCGGCATAATTTGACAATGATGGTTATCCTTCACTAGACGCCAGTGCAGCTGACATGTGGTGGAACTAGGGGCACTGTGACGCCACCCACTGATCCAACAGCAGGGCCTGGTTTTATGGATACAGTGTTACGGGCAGAAAGATATGTTGTATGTAGGACTGTCATTTGAAGGCCTCTGGTTTGTGTCCTACTCCTAAGGTTGAACCTCTGATCAAGGTACTTACTCTGCGTTGCTCCAGTAAGACTACCACACGGAACACTTACAAAAACCTAAAACCCTTGACCGAAGCTGTTGGCTAAACGTAGGTTCCTAATAATGGCCACACGACCACCTGGATGCAGGTGTTCATGGTACTCTCTCCAACTGTATATATCATTTTACAAACATTGTATATTGTAAGCTATTTTGTTTACGTTGGGAAAAAGCACATAAGTCTCTAGGGTTCAGCTGCTTGATGCCTGGTTGAATTTAGGGCAAAAATGGTCAATTCTCAGGTCTGAGGTTGTTTTAACTTACCCTGACCAATCAGAAAAGGCCTATCTCCACGTTGGTCACCAGTCAGCACCGATAACCCGCTCGAAATCCTGACCAATCAGAAAAGGTCTACCTCTAACATGTCCACTAATCACATCACAGCTCTGATATCAGAGCTTCTGTACACCACGCCATGCACCATGTTGCCACCTTCCAGGTCTTTCTGAACCTTCACGGAGCAAAACCGAGCCGATTCTGTTAATACGTTCATAAGCTGGTAAACTCCTGAATGTTGTTCATGTGCAGTTCAACAGTATTTAACGTGAAACTTTTCAGAAAGCAATCAAAACAGCGGGATTTTAGTTTGAACTCCACATCAGCACTTCACATTGTCAGTAGTGGCTCCCTCCAAAAACCCGCTGGCTGAACCAGGTCTAGGCTCCAACCCTTCGTTTACAAATCTATGCCGATGGGTCAAATCCCCTGGTCCCTCTGCTTCTGTCAGTCATGTGTTGGACCCGAGAGGCCCTGCAGAGGTGCCCTGGAGGGCATTTGGCCCCCGGTGACACCCTGCACTTTGAATACTGGGCACTTGGTGCATGTTGGACAGCATGTGACCAAAGTGCAAAACCAGTACATTGTTGGTCCACTTCCTCATATTCGTACTTCCAGGAAGGAAAGAACTACTTAATTGTTCAGAAAGCAGCAGAATTTGAAAGCACACAACACACAGAATTCTCAATCAAGTTTTCAGATTTTATAAGACAGTTTCTCACCGCTCTCACATCAGGGACCCGCAGGGCCGTTTGCTGTAATGATGCTGTTTATTTGCTTGTTGTTTATTAAAATGTTTATTATTCCTCACTAATTCAGCAGAGCGTGTGGATTTAAGTGAGGACTCCAGGTTAGGGGACCAAGGAGCGTCTGCACTTTGCCCAAAAGAAACCTTTCAGTACTGGCCAAACGCAGGGAATGGACTGAATGGGAACGCACAATGAACGGAGGAGAAAAGTTAAATGAAATTAAAAAACAGGATTTTAAAAAATGGCAAAAAAAATGACGCATTCAGGACAAAGGACATTTACAAGCACAAAGTGCACAATGACTGTTATTTACAAATACACAGCAGTCCTTCAAGTTTCCAGTTATTGAAAAGTCATTTATAAAGACAAGTAGAACATAAAACAGGATTTGCTTCCAAGATGACAGTCACATTTCCACACATAAAAGTCCCAGATGTGCATGTGCGCGCGCGTGTGTGTGTGCGTGTGTGTGTGTGTGTGTGTGTGTGTGTGTGTGTGTGTGCGTGTGTGAGAGAGAGTGTGTGTGTGCGTGTGTTTATTTACATACATTGTGTTATTTTTACTAGCAATATATACATAAATAAAAGGGGTGAAGCTTAGAGGGGGCACCTACACTCATGACCTTTCAGGTAGTCTGTCTGTCGGTGAGACGGTATGCAGGCACACGCATGTGGGACGGGGGTGGGGGAGGGACACGGGGGGGTGGGGTGGGGTTTAGGGGTTCATATCACCAGTCTGCATCCTCCTCTATGTAATAATCGGGAGTGGAAGTACCATCGAAGAGGCCCGGGTCCAGGGACTTGCGCTGCTTGCCCCTGGCAAAGACCCGCGACAAAGAGCCCAGGCCCATCTTCTCCTTCTTCTTCTTACGCTTCTGGTCCTCCAGGTCCTCGAGAGACTGCAGCCCACAGAGGACGAAGCGATGGGGGTGATGGATGGAGATGGCAGGTACAGGGGGGGAGAAAGAACATTTCAAAGGAGCGGAAAAGGAGGAAAAATAACAGCAGGAAGAGACAAGCAAAATGCATATCCATCATCAAAGCACTGCAGAGAGGAAACCGACAAACTGCCTATTAAGGTGGAGTGATTTTCACACACAACATTCACGTGCGACATTAATACACAGGAAACCAGATCACGGTCAACTATAAATACAAACTATCCATGTACAACATGATTTCTCTAAATAACACACTGGCTCCTCAGGCACAAACACAACTGGGACTGGAAATGATTGTAATGTTTGTAATTTGTTTTTTTCTAACTCCAGTCACTTTCACCACTAAGAATCAATCAAAGCTCAACAGCACGGACGTTCCTCGACATATTTTTGGGCTTGGCTCTGAAAAACTGGTATTGTACCAAACAAAAATAGTGAGGAACATTTTAAATTTGTATTATTTAGATAACAATATGTGGATTAGAGCTCTAGGTGTGTTCTTCACAAATGGTGTTTGATGTAACAGCGCGATAAGAGGTCCTTTATACAGTATGTCGCATAAATGGAGCTTGAAAACTGCACGTGCAACAGTTATAACTTTACTAACAGCAAGTAAACACATAGACCCTATTTGTACGGATGGACTTTTAGATTGTTTGGACACCCTTTTTAGAGCTTAGACGGGGCTACAGGAGCACAACAGTGACACATAAAATAGTTGCCCTTGCATTTATGCCTGTCTGTGGGTGGAGTGTTCATGTCGTGCTGTTGGTGTCAGCAAGTGCTGCTCTCTTCTGCTGTTAATTAATAAAAAAAAAATTATTTGTCATCTTGTTATTGATCACCAGCACTTAGAAACACCACATGGGAGCTGCAAACACTGATGAAGCTGGATGAATTCATCCAATATGGCATTCCTGCTTTGCAAGGGTTTATTTTTCTCATTTTCGGCTTTGAGGAAAAGAAGCACATATTTCATTTCCTGCACACAACACTGAGAAATGGTAGATAACAAATAAGTGAGGAGAATGGAATTAAAAATAATTCATAACTTAATACTTGACAGCTCCTAATATGAGAAGTCAGCGCAAACGATAATCTTAACTTGAAGCCCACATTATACACGTTCGGCACAAATTATAAATTTCTAGGACATTGCTGCTGTAGAGAACGACAGGCTCAGCTTCGGCAGGGACACCAGTGAGCATCACGAAGCCTCAGTTCAAGCAGATCTCCCACCCTGAGCTTCACTTGAGGAACAAACAAAGAGGTGAGAGACAGACAGAGGAGGAGCAGAGAACAGCGGAGGAGCGATTTACTTGGAGGGGGTGCCCGAGCAGCTCTTACATTGCAGAGGGAGTGGGTCCGGTGCCGGGGGGAGTTGATGTCACTTGGGGTGGAGGAGCGGTCGCCCTCGGCCGCCGAAGCGTCCGAGATGATGGAAGGCTGGCGGGAGTGGCAGGGGCTCACCCTAACTGCCGCTGGGAGTGGGGGCAGCACACAGCGAGTTTTACACCCACCCAAATTTAGCAAAGCTAATAATCAGCACATAGATATTCTTTATAGAAATTTGAAATTGCTTAAAAGCAAAGAATGTCATCTATAAACTATGACTATAAACAGCAGGACTCAGTATGGTCAGTTTAAGACAGAAATATGTGTGTGTGTGTGTGTGTGTGTGTGTGTGTGTATATATTTTTTGCCTTCTAGAGTGGACAAGTATGAATGGCTGTGTGTCAAGAGGACATTTGCTTGAGCTATGAAATAAAAGTGCAAAAAATGGAGAGGAGGACATTGGAGGAAATAAGCAGGGCACCCAGGCAGACCAGAGAATATTAAACACATAAGAGCGCATTTACAGTCATACATGTATAACACATGGCAGTGATTTCATCTTTTTTTATTCAGCTGGAAAAAGTCATGAAAAGCTGTCTGTTCTGTGAATCTGTGTCACTGCCATCTGCACAAGTTTTTGTGTGGAAGTTTTGCCTTGCTTTTGAAAAAAAAGTGGGGGGAGGGGGGGTTTTCAGTTATATGGAGGTCAGAACATAGTTTCATTATGAAGGTGGCGTGATGCTTAGAGTTGCTATCTTGCCTTCAAAGCACCGTGGTTCAAATCCCTGCTGCTGCACTACCTTTGAGACAGGTTCTTGCCCTCAGTCGATACAGGTCACCCCTACTTACGAGGGTAATGCTTTCCTTTTAAGACAGAGACGTAATTACAATTTCCACCGGTTGCACTTACGCGTGAGAACTTAGCCTCGTATTTGGTCATAACTCGATTAAAGGGAATTAAAAAATTTCACTTGTGTGTGTCAAACTCGTAAGTCCGACGCGGATCTCAAGGACCACTTGCACCGTAAAAATTCCCCAGCTGCATAAATGTTTAAATCATTAAGAAGCCTAATGTTTGAAGGTGCTTTTCAGAAACGCATCAGTTAAAAGAATAAATAAGAACAATTATAACAGGTTGATACGAAAAAGCCTGCTGCTCGGATGAAACGAATAGGTGGTCGGCGTTGACACGGCTGTCTGTGCAACGCTGACCTTGCTCTCCGTTGAGAATTGAATCGAGTACCATCATCGGCACATTAAACACACAGCGGTATAGGAGGGAGTCGAGAGCGTGTGTTTGCGAGCGGCAGCAATCGAACGCTTTGCAGAGCCGTAATTATGCAGTGAGGGGTTGAGAGGCCGCAGACGTGTCGAGCCCCACCTTGCCGGTCAGCGGGGTGGCCTGGATGTCCACCGTGGTACAGCGTCTGCTGGCTCTGCCGGATGGCGGCCGTCAGCGGCAGGTCCGCCTGCACCACCCACTCCTGGTTGCCATTGACAACGGCTTCGGTGGGCATGGCCAGAGAGTGGCGCTTGGGCACATCCTTGGTCAGGGTGGCCAGAGACTGCTTTGCCTGCATGTGGTGGGAGAGGGAGGCACAAAAGAGAGACATCAGCCTCGCGATGCTGTCGGGACCCGGCAGCAACCTGAAATGCCCACACCTTCCTCAGTGAGCGTTACTGGGTTGCGGTGACAGCCGAGCGGCACGGCGAGCAGCTGCGGGCGACGATTACCAGAGGCGTAATAAAGCCGTTGCATAACTGTCAATGGTGCCAGCTGGTCTTTGGGGCGCCGCCACCCCACAGCCGTTGGCTGATCGGAGCGACGCAGCAGAGGGGGACTGCAGGGCCGGCTCTCACAGCGCCGCAAAATTCCTTTGATAGTAATAAAAACCGACCTTTTGTATAAATTGGCAACATCTAAAATTGACAGTGATAGACGCCTTGTCCGAAGGGAATCGTGGGATACCCACATGTAAGGTGTCCCCGCAGGGCATGAATGAGAACCTTTGCCTAACGTGCTTCTTGTACCCATCATTTGCGGCTTATTTGTTTTTTTCTATTTTCTGTTTTTCACTATGATTTGCTGGCATACCCTAGTATATCAAGTTCTGTGGTTTGTGCCATTTAGGTCCAGAGAAATGAGCAGTCATGTCTCCATGTGAAGAAACCTCCTAAACAGCTGGTTTAATGTGGTTCATCGATTTTCAACCACGTGTCTTGATGCACACAGCGATTTTCCTTACTGCATAAAACAGTGAGTCGCAGGCGACTGTATGTTCCTTATTTACGTTTTATTAATGGTTTGAAATGCTGAAGAAGGCCTGAGGCCAAAACATATTCATGTTCACATTGCATATATTTAAATTTCATACAATAATGAATAGGATCGCAGCTGTGAGTGCGGATTTATGTACACTTTATTTCGGCTGTCTTGACAGGACCCAGCACCTGCTGTGGTATTACTAGATTTTTTTCTTTAGCTGAAGTTAGCATGTATTGCTTGTCTACTTCATGACATTATAATATCAAATATAGGAAATTATGTCACTCATTATATAGTTTAGCATATACTTTTAAACATAATTTATACTTGTAACAGCAGCTATACACAAGCATCTGCAAGCATCTCAAGCTCAGAGGAATGCAACCACACCAAGCTCATATCTGGGAGAGGCTGTGAACATCTAGTGCCCCCCCCCCCCCCCCCCCCCCCCCCCCCCCCCAGTTAAAATCACCTTGTACTGCAGTCAGTTGTGTTCCTGAGTATTGGATAATTTGNTTGTGCCCCCCCCCCCCCCCCACAATGCAGAAACCTTAACCGGTCGTCCTGGCTGGCCGACGAAAGAGGCCCGGCCTCAACATGCAGCCATGCAAGAACAGTGAGGTGAGATGTTCAGACGGGTGTCAACACCGAGGCCAAAAGTTCAGAATCAGCCCCAGAATCAGCAGTCTGTCATCAGACTCCATTTCCCTTCCCTGCTTTAGATTTGTTCCTGTATCCCAGGATGCCGATCAAGTCTCCTTAACCTCACTGTGGAGGAAAATGATGTCGATTCGTAATCAGCTTGTGGATCCAAATCACTCTGCCCTTTTCCAGGAAGATGCAAGGAAGAACATGTGCAAATCTTTCGCCTGTGCCTTAAATCCCCCTTTCTGAAAAACACAGCAGTGCGGATTAGCTGAAGACGGGTTAGGACGGGTTAGTTTACAGACGTGCAAATCAGACTCCCAGATTCCCTGGTTGATCACCACACGCAATTGGGGACGGGGCCTGTGGGAGGAGAAAGGTGGTGGCGAAGGACCCATCTTACCGCCTTGACCCTGGTCGAGGGCTCCTGCTCCACTGGGCGATCAAACACCCGGTACTCCATTTTCTGAGCCACACAATTACCTATCTGAGGAGACAGGTCACACACACACACACACACACACACACTGAGGGTCTACAATGTTGGGGTCTACTTACTTTTTAAAAAGTAAAAAAGCATTATTATTTACTTTGTATCATATTATTATGATTCATTTTAATTCATTAATGGCTTGTACTACTTCATGCACCATGCAGTATTTATTTATGTCTTATTTTCACCACAGTATATTTTACTTGCAGACCATCCCTGATACCAGGTGCCTTCCTGTTTCTTACAGTCTGCTGTGGAATTTCTAAAGCGCAAGTGCCTGTGTTTAGGGGATCCTGGTGCTTTTTGTGGCTGCGGATAAAGGAAGTGGGAAATACATAAAAGGTTGCGGGAGAAGTGCAGCCAGGCGGTGGTCTGCAATGGGCAACATCTGGTGAGATTCCACAGAACTGTAATAGACCATTTATTTTGTGTCTCATTGTTGAGACTCCAAAGAACCTTCAACTGGCTGAAAAAGATCAATTCCAACAAGAACCAAGGACATTCTGCAGGAGATCAGTCCAGTGCTCAAATAGACAGTGACATGTGATGTGTAACCAAGAGTACCTCCAGAGCACCGTAAAGTGGATTGCTTCCCGCTACAGGACGTGTGACCGGTCAGTTTGTGTTTGATATCACGACTAACTAATTTGTGTTTGTTATATAACTCAAAAGACCTGGGTGAGTGCGGGTACCAGGAGATGTACGACCTTTTCTCTGCATGCCTGAGTAAACGGGGCCTTGAACCTCAGCTGTGAGTGAGCTGCACATATGGTCAGCTGAGGCAACGGGCTGAGGATGCCCCCTGACACAGCGACGCCCTGAGCCATCATCCAATCCTGGAAAAACAACTGGACTTTTGTGCTTTTGACCCTGTGAGAGGGGCACATGGGGGGGTACATAACTGAGCATCTGTTATGCCCATATATGCCCCGGTGTGGATTTTACTGTGGAACTTGAAGTCTGTTTGTAAATTGATTTTGCCATAAATGCAAAGTTTCTACCTACCAAGTCAGAAGAAACAGATTAATTATACAAACGTCTTGACTTATTTATGGTCTAGGTTCTGAAAAACTGTCAGATAAACAGCTTTAAGAAATAACAAATGCTATGTGTGAATTGAATTGAAGTTATATTGAAATTCAAAATGACTAAAAATAAAAATATGCTGTGGGCACAAAATCTTAGTCAATGGCAACTGTTGACTATTTCATTTCATAAACATATGCAATGTTTGTCAAGCTGTTACTGATCACTGAAAATCACCAACAACAGACATGACCTGTAAAGAGTGTTGCAATGAGTTGAATTAAGGTGGTTTCACATTCTAATTCCCTTTGGATGCCCTTTAGTGAAAAGTATTGCCTTAAACAGTAAACATGAGATTGCGATCTAACACAGAGAGAAATTTCAAAATATGCTAAATAAACACAATTAAGAATAAATAAATACATTGAAAAATATTTTTTCTTAAAAAAAAAAAATCTTCATTTGATGGTGCTTGTTTTCTGCTTCCAGTGTTTTTCCAGCATGTTTCTGTTTTTCTCTGTGTGTATTTTTTGGCAGTCACTGCTGGAGTGTATTTGTGTGTTCAGGTATGTGCATGTCAGCCATCTTTCTGCGTGTGTGTGTGTGTGTGTGTGTGTGTGTGTGTGTGTGTCTGTCTGTCTGTCTGTCTCCCTTCCTCCCTCCCTCCCTCCCTCCGCCTCTCACCATGGCCAGCTCAGCCTCCAGCTCCTTGATCCTGTTCTCCTTCAGGTCCAGCTGGGATCGCAGCGCGCTGGCATGTTCTGTTGACTCCTTGGTCTGCCTCCGCAGGTCCCACTTCTCCCTCTCCAGAAGGTCCTTCTCCTTGGCCAGCGCCTTCACCGCGTCCTCGCTCTCCTGGGGGGGGGGGGAAACGCTCCAGCTGCATCAGAGTGCCAACTGGCCCATGTGACCACCAGTTGAACTGGCGTCCTCTGACTCCAACTGACCCTAGCTGGAGGACCTGGTGAACTCCATGTGGACTAATGCCTTCCGGTATAGCAGACCCACATGGGTTCAATAAACCATAGCACATAGGGGTTTTGTGTGTCAAAGCCTTCCAAAAAACAGTGCATCATGTTAAAAGCCACAGATCTTTTTCTAAACTTATCAGATTTTATTATTGAACGTATCAGATCTACCGCTAAAAAAAAACAAAACCATCTAAAATACTATCAGGCACTTTAACACCACTGGGATGATGAATTCTGAATATATAAGTTTGCAGCTGATATTAACATAAGGCAAGTGTGCGCTGACTGATGACTGTCTAAACAGGCACAAGGGGGCGCTGTGCATTGACCCCAAATTCAGGCCATACTTTTCTGTGCTGCTCGTAGTTGCGGATGAAGTCCCTCAGTTGCTCCTCGCGGCTCTCCAGTGTGGCATACAGCTGCTGCATCTGGTTCACCAGGTCTGCCTTCTCGGCCTTGAGGCGCTTGCGGTCCGACTTCATTGCTGTGGGAACAGAGGGAGGAGAGAGCTCAGTAAGAGGCAAAGGTCCGACCCACACCTGCATCTGCCCAGCATTCATCTGGCTGGGTCCCTCAATCACACCTGGCCTATTCCAAACCTATCTGGCCTTAACCCTCACACACACACATACACCTGGCCTGTTATAAACCCATCTGACCCATCTTCATGCACACACACACACACACACACACACACACACACACACACCTGGCATGTTACGGAGCCGCCGTGCCGGGACCCTCACACACCTAATCTGTTCCCAAACTCGTCTGGACTGAACCCACACACACACCTGAACTATTCCAAATCCAGTTCTGCCTGTTCTAAACCCACCTGGCATGTTCCCAACCCACACACACTTGTCCAGATCCTCACACACCTGGGAGTGAGGGAAGCAAGAAACAGACCTCAGTGTGTTTGCTGTACTTAGAAACAGAGTTAGTTCTCTATTATAGCTCATTGTTCAGCTTTCAAGGACTTTCTTTTAACAGACAATCACAAGTGAAATACTATTACAACATTTCTTAGCCCTGGGTATTGGGAAGCAAATGTAAAAATGTGCTCTAAAAAGTTCTGACCTTGCAAGGTTTTACTTATTTGAAATCCAATACAAAAATATTAAACAAAAGGGCTTTTCAGTGAAAGAAGCCTTACTACCAGCTTTGGTGTTTTATAAACCCGTATTATATTAAATGTGAAACATTCAAAACCGAATCACTCACATCAGAGGTAAACGCAAGAGAACAGAAAAAAACACAAAAACAAAAAAACAAAAAAAAAACAAGGCTGACCCTTTCAATCTAGAGAGGCAATAAAATGCAAAAATCTGATGCCTTCAAAATGTGCATTTGTGCTTAGAGGTTTTTCCATTTTCGATCACTTCAGCACCTACACACTCAGCACAGAAATGCAGGTAACGTACGATGGTCAATTCAGTTGTTTAGGGGTCGGCCTCCAGCGCCCCAAACCAGGACCACCCCCCCCCCCCCAACAGATGCTAATTTGCTCTCCTGTCTGCTTCCATCACAATTTTGCCTTCGGCATTTTACATTTACATTTCTTGATTTAGCAGATGGTTTTCTCCAAAGCGGAGTACAATGATTTAGCTGACAGCTTTCCTCAAGGTGACTTACACTGCTAGATACACTGCAGTAAACCTCCAACAGTCATTCAGCTGTGTATACGGTAAATCAATGTTACACACACAAAAACACACACAGAGCAATTTAGTGTCACCGATTTATCCGAAACACGAGTTGCTCATTCAAACTCCACCCAGACTTAGAGGGATTTGAGCCTACAGCCAACCCGACAGCTGGGGGATATGTGAGGCACCAACATTCAGAGTCTATATCTGCAGGATGGGTTGCAAATGAAGTGCTGACAATTACAAAAGAACCTGAGTCGTTTTTTCCTTCTCCTGTCCCCTTAGAAATATCATATTAGAAATAAGCAAAAATGTTGCCCAAAACCACAGAGTTAATAAGGAGACCCCCCCATCCACAGTGCTACAAAGGACCTGGTATCTATAGCCAGTTTTACCACAGACAGCATCACTCCAGCTCCCGTCACATCTGCATACAATCAACAGCTCAGGGCTAAATAACAAAGTTTTTCGTCTTGGATAGAGACGGAAAACCTCCAGTGAACGATCAGCTGAGATAGGAATACGGAACGCCATAATGGCATCTGAGGAGAAATGTGAGATTTTGTACGCACAAACCATTTTCCTCTCTTAAGGAAAACACGACAGCCAGCCACAGGGGTGTCTGCAGCTCTGACAGCCCCATCAACTGCTTAACCTCTGGGGCCGTGGGGATGTTCTTCACACAGCAGATGGACAATTGTAATTGTGTGGATTTTTACGGGAACCACTGGGAGATCGAGAACGATGAGGGAGAATATGATGCACCAAGCTGCAGATAGTTTGGGTGGTCAATTGAACCCGCGTTCCTGGGGATCAGGGAGCAGGTAGAAGATACAAGCAACTGGCATGGAGATGCCATCAGTCAGAATCTTCTCCTCTCTCCCTCTCCAAGATGAGCTATGCGGCAGAGACCCAGATTCCCTGACAGCCCCTGCTCTCTGTGTCTAGACCAGCACCGCCTATTTGGGGAATTTGGGAGAGCGAGACAGTTCTAGCTGTCAGACAGCGTCTGTGGTGAGTGTTGTGACGCCGGCGGAGGGGCAACGTGTTCCCCGTCTCCTTCCACCTCTGTCTCACAGCAGAGAACACAACTCTTCACAGCAAGACAACCCATGGGGCCAAAGAGGGACTGTGGCCCACAGCACAAAGATCTCTACATTTCCACTCACACAGTGTTTAGCAACACAGGCATTTCAAAGTAAACCTTCACTTGGTAGCGTGGTGGTTACAGCTGTTTCCTTAGGACTCGGATGACTGAGGTTTGAATCCCACATCTAGCTGCAGTACCCTAATGCAGGGTACATAACCTAAAATTGCTTCAGTGAAAAATTACCCAGGTGTATAAATGGGTAAATCACTGAATGCAGCTCAAGTCTGTCACTATGGAAAAAAGCGTCAGCCAAATGGAGAAATGTAAATATTAGCCTAATTTCTACAGAAAGACAGATGGTAATAATACCTCCAGAACACCAACCTTTGTTCCACAAAAGCGGTTTTAAACCCTGAGACTTAGTAGTTACTTAGCAGACATTTCATTGTAGGCAGCTTATCCAACTTGCTGTGTTTATCTCTGAATGACTGGATTAACGTTCTTGCTAATCTTGCAAAATTAAACGTATATCAAATGGAAAGTCTAATACGTGAACTGCTCTTCCAGCAAACTGGCCCGACGGTCTCGCAGAAAACAAGCTAGTCCTTGCAAACGTGAACATCTGTTTTCTTCAATATGAAAGCAGAGAGAGTAAAACGTCATATGTGTAGAAGTGCACTTCTTCTCATCACCGGACAACGTTTTTATGTCTGAAAAATGGATGTGAGACCGGAACTCAGTTGCTTTCAGAGACCATTATTACAAATATGTACAATATGCTGAGGGACCCCCCCCTCCTTGTCTTGTTTACATTTCGCGAAGGAGTCCCTGAGCTTCCTTTGCCAAGCCTTGGGTGTCAGTTGTTTTCTAGTGGTGGAAGCACGCTCAGCACCAGAATGCACTGCTCCGTCTTGGAGCAGGAGATGAATGAATCGAGCAGGAAATGGATGCTTAGGAGATGCCCGTGGTTGAGGTCAAGGGTTCTACTCAGCCTGAGGGTACAACACCACGCTCAGAGTTAAACTTCTTTAACAGGTGGTAACAGGTCCTCAAGAAATCCAGTTCAGCTACCAGAAAATATCAATTAGTCATGCCAATTATTTCCAAAAGCTTAAACAGAAAACAGATGTTGTGAGTGTGTATTTTCAAAGCATGATGGCTCACTAACCTATGAAGAGAGTATATCAAGAGCAGAAATTATTAGTTAGTATGATGGACATAAACACAGTCAAAACCCTTAATTATATCCTGAGCCCAAGGGTCCTTTATGATGTTGCTGCATCTTACAGCTGAATTCTACAAGTCGATTTTCCAGCAAGTCAAACAGAAATAAATGTTGAAAAACAATATTTCTGTAAATGTACATTTTGCTAACTATTACATGTAACCGACCATAAAATATTACTATACCAATATTACTGTATAAACTGCATTACAATATTATGATCTAATTCTATGTGAAAGTATTCAAGTTTCACTGAAATAGTTACAAGGGTCCTTGGCTTGTCAGATTCTTATGAGTCTGTGACCAAGAAAAGGTTAAGAACCTGTGGTCACGCTTGTGCACGTTGTGCTTTATTTTCAAAATGATTAATTTATTTAAATGTCAGATATAACCCCCATCTTTCTCAAGCCAAACCGCTACCACAATAAGTTAATAAAATAAATTGCTTTAAAAATTATACATAATGTTGCTATTAGCTGGCCATTGAGTTTTAATGTGTTGCTCAATCTTTTCCTTATTAGGCATCATTTAGGGTGAATTTGGGAGGACTTGGAACATTTTTCCCCGTAAGAAATAAAAGAATAATTCATTCCTTTACTCAGTTTGTCATATTTGATCTGTGTTTAGAAACTCATCACGCGTGGACAACAGGTGTATTTGATATGAAAACAGTGGATTATAGAATCGGACAGATTGTTCAGTGGGGAGGCGGTGGCACAGTAGCTACCGCAGACAGCACAGAGTATTAAACAGTGGGCAAAACCAGCTCACGGTTCACAGGGGTGTAGATTTATCCAAAGGAGGTTAAAAAATAAGCCAACCACGAGTTCATAATCCATTTCCCATCATTAGTTCTGTTACAGAAGCGTCCAATTACTGACGATTTCAGCGGACATTATTGAAATGGTCTGCATTTGTCATTTCTGCTCTGGAATTCAATTTAAACTCATTTCAAATGCAGGGTTCATTTATTAGGGACTTCAAACAAGATTTAATTAAAACGGGCCCACTTACGTGGTTTAATGAAATTGTGGGCCTTGTGTGCTGCAGAAGGGACTGACAAGCAGGAAGAGGAGGAGGAGGAGCCCCTCCAAATGGACGTCAAGCTGAGAAATAGCAGTGAAATTATGTGTACCACGTTCCCCGAGCGCCGTGCGCAGAAACAGCTTGGATCAGCGCGGTTAATGCCTTCTGGCACAAAGGTCTCCTTTTCCAGGAGCGGCGATTATTCATTAATAGACGTTGCTCAGCAAACAGGAGGAAAGCTGACAGCGCACAGCATGGACAGCCTACTGAAAGCCACAAACGCCAGGGCTGATGGTGTAACAGAAGAAACTCACATCGGCTTAGTGAGGGGTCAGGCCCACGAGCAGGTGATGGTAATGGATACGAAATGCTAAAAAAACTGGAAAACGGTAAATAGGCTATAAGTTGAATTTTTCTGCCAAACCAGTATGTTAAGACATTGAGTCACACAGATGAAGAGCAAGGGTTGTAGTAGTTAGAACCTTTGCTTCTAAATCATAGGAGCCTGATGCACCCCTTAGTGAAGGCTGAGGAAAAAAGGGCCTAGATATGCAAATGAGTAAATCACTGCAAGTTGCTTAGTGCATAAAGCCAACATTGTAAACTGGTTTAGAGAAAAGCAGCAGATAAATTAATACAAACACATCATACAATTATTATGCAAAGTATTTAGAATCTTGGCTGTTGACTTGGAAGTTGAGAAATAAAATTAGTGAGTAGACTGACAGTCATGGGAACCAGCAGTCACTCCAGCAGCTTGGGGTGGGGCGGAACGAACACACACACACACACATCATCACTCCAGCTCTGTACTGTCACATGCAGCAAAGTGGCAGCTTAACTGACCCCACAAACCCCACTGTGTGTCATTTTCAGAGTATTCAGGAACAAAACTTCAAGCTCTTTCACAAGAGCAATGAAATATCTGTACTCTATTGTCAGTTGACACTGGGAGCTCCCTCCAAAAATATGGGCTAGACTCAAGCATTTACCTCAGCTTCACTGGAACAGGTAATATACGACCTGCCTGCTAATTTTAAAGAATTTTGGAAGATTTTCTCACCTTCTCAGAATGACATGACCAACCCTGCACAATATTGTAAACTTTACCCCTTATGCTGTAATTTACTTTTATCTGTATGTATGTGTACTGATTCTGTCTGAGTTGTTGCGACCCAGTTTTGTTCTGTTATTTAATAAGAGGTACAGCTTCTTTCATCCACCTATTTCCTCAGGTGAGGGAATGCAATACTAAATGCAAATATAGAAGAAGAATCTGGGGAGAAAAATAAAATATTTATAATGTGTATGGAATCAGAATCACATTGATTGGACTGGTCTACAGCCGAATAACCTAACCGGAAACCACTGCGCTGCACTCGAAATGAAAATGCTCAGATAAAGGAAGGGACGTCTATTTGTGACGGTGATCGGTTTAACCTGCAATCGATTCGGTGAACAGGCTAAAACTACAAGTCCGTACGAAATCAAATGCTGCAATGGAATGAGTGACAAACCAAATCTTAAAACAGCAACTGGATGGGCCGGCTGTGGCTATTCCTACTGACCACTGTTTCCAGCACAAAATACAGCCACACTGATTGTCCTTATTGATGGAAACAGCGGTGCACCATAACCCGCTGATATAAGTGCTATTCAGTCTAAAATGGGTTCAGTCGAGGACAGCAAAGTCAAACTGGGCAGATCAACGTCTGACTGGCACCAAAAAAAAAAAAAAATTCAAGTCACCATTGAGGATCGTGGACCAATAGTCCAACCGAAATTCATTTCTGGATTTGCCATTAGGCATCGTAGGCACAGTGTGTAGGAAGGAGGGAAAAAAACAATGATATAAACAACGAAATAAAGTCTTATGCACATTCTTTCCAGCTTTGTTAGGAGATATGTTTATGATATGCCTCATGGGTATTCCTAACACTGGTTGGCACAGTGGCCCAGCCAGTTGCACTGGTGCTTCAGAGCACCTGGGGTGTTTGGGTGTGGGTTTGAATCAGACTCAGTCTATGTGGAGTTTGCACGTTCTCCCTGTGTCTGCGTGGGTTCTCTCTCACAGTCCAAAGACGTGTGTTTTAGGTTAATTAGTCACTTTAAACAGCCTATTGTGTGTGTGTGTGTGTGTGTGTGTGTGTGTGTGTGTGGTCAACCTGTGATGAACTGACATCCGAACCAGGGACAGTTTTAAAGCCTTCGACTTCTGGAACAGGCTCCAGATTACTGGAACCTTTCTCAGGATTAGCAGTTAATGAAAACAAATGGATGTTTCTGATATTAAAAAAAAAAAAAGTTTAGAAGATCACTGCTTGTGTATTTCATTTTGCAAAGCAGGCCAGTGTTAGATTGCACATCCAAAACTTTATTTAAGCTAGTAGTTGCTGTTTACAGCATAATGCTGCAGCTAATATACTTGATTTAAGTAGAGTGACACCACTTGGGAAAAAAACCTTTTGGCTTTGACACACCAAGGCTGTGTCTGTCTTAAAACATCCAAAACAAGCAAGAATGCTGTAGTGCAGAATAAAAAAAACCCACTGAGGAAGTAAAAAAATAACATAAAATTTATTTATTTATTTATTTTAAAAAAGCCTCTGTTAAATTAACTCATGGAAATATTTTAGACAATCACAGCACGGATTCAAACGCAGACCCTTCAGAGTGAAACGCAGCACAACTTGTTGCCCGTGTGTAACTGCAGACGTGGGGGAAGCACTTACCCAGATTTTAATGTAAAGCACCACTATGTTTGCAGGCTTGGTGCTGTAAAGGTCGCTCGTATGCTCACCTGGACAAATTGCATGGCCTGGATGCTCAGAATAAAAAAAGAACATACAGGCTGTTCTCTGCCCCCGGGTTCGAGTTAATGCGAGGATTACAAGGGCACCCTCCTGCTGTTGTCCTTTTGGGCCAGAGGCCTTGCAGAAGTAATGCTGCACACTGAGTGGTCACATTGTACCCATTACCTCTGTGTGGCCCTGGAGGGGAGGAGCAGGGGCTCCTCGTACTGTATCATCAAACCCATTTGGTGTCCAGCAGGGACCCTTCCTGATGGACCAACGCAAACTGCAAGAAATAAAATGCTAAGTACGGGTGGCGTGGTAATTTCATTTGGTTCCATCTTGGAAGCGTGTCGCCACAGCCAGGTAATTCTATTACATGTCGCCAGACCTTGTAGAGCCGCTAAATAAGTCTTAATTTGCTGTTTATTACCTGGGCAGCGGGACAGTTTTGGCTCTAGCTGAAGCAGGGTTTGGTGGTTTGGGTGCCTGGGGAGGTCAGTTGGTTTATTTTGTAACACGCCACTGCCCAATCTGAGTCTGTGTGACATGTCAACACCTCAGGTGGTTATCATGGGGGTGCACGTACACAGCAGCCTGGAGATGGGGCCGCTGAACGGAGCAAAGTGTAGTAGCTGAAGAAGCGAGTTGTGTGTGTTGGGAAGGAATTAGGAAGGAGGGTCACACGTGATGGGTCCCTTGATCCAAAACCTGAGTTGGGTGTTACCCACACAGGTGTGTACCTTGGAGCGCCTCCTTGGCACGGTCCAGCTCCTGCTCCTTCTGGGCCAACTGGACACGAAGCTCGGTAGCAGACAGCCGCTCAGCCGAGCAGCCACCGGGGGTGTCCTCCAGGTCCTTGGCCAACACCTCCTTCATCTGCCGTAGCAAGTGCACCTCTTCCTGGAGCTGGGCAACTTCCTCCCGCAGCAGCACTGGACACGGGGACAGAGACAGGGTGCGAGTCTGTTAGACAACCTCCCTCAACACATTTTTTACTGTGCAAACAGCAGTAAAAAAAAATCTGAGTAAAGCTTCATGAAATGCATCAAAACCCGAGATCGAACGAATGCACTCAACCTCTATTAGTCTGCCTCTGAGTATTCAGTTTTTGACTTGTATTCACCCTGTGATCATTAAATCCTTTCATTATTAACTCTTCCAAATTTTCACATATCGGGTCGACAATGACGTTGGGCCTGGCACGTTGCACGGACACCACGTTTGAAAACTGCTCCGTGCAGTGAGAGAGCTCCATGTGCGAGAGGGACTGTGAGATGCTTGTATATCTACATATATGTTTGCATCGTGTTTTGCACCGTTGTGCCTTAATTTTCTAATGATTCATTTAATTAAATTTAACATACAGCTTTATCTTTGTCAAGCCAGCCCACACACAGCCACAGCAAGTTCACTTTCTTAATCATTACTGTTATTATTTTTTTTTAAATCCTTATTCATTCCATTTTAATGTGTCGTACAACTTTCTCCATAACATTACACATCATTTAAGGTGATTTTTGGGCGAACTTGAGATGGGCTTGAAACAAAACGAAATTATAAGAGATAATTAATTTATATTACCTGGATTCTCAATATACAGTCTGTTTTCAAGAATGAATTAGGGCAGGATAATGTGAAACAACTGTTTTGACCACCTCTCTAAATGACTCTCACCCTTGGACCTTGAGCAGGAGAGGTTGCTGTCCTGGAGCTCCACAACTGCACAGACTACACTGGTATCAACAACTGTAACAACTAAAGCCGGAAATTGCATTAGAAGCACAAATGTTAGGAATGAGGTTGTACTCTGAACACAAGACGGCCAGATTCTCTCAAAACAAACAGTGATGTTTGGAAAGATTGGAGGAAAAAGAGAAGGTGGGTGTACAGCAATCACATGAATGGCCTCAGTGACACCGTGACAGCGGGCACCCCCTTTCAGCAATAAGACCACAGGAGGACCGAGCATTCGCGGTAAATTCTACATTTGTGGTCACTAAGAGTCTACTGTACTTAACTACAGGATGGACGGCAGACAAGTATGAGACTGGAAAGACAGGAAGAAGACTATGCACTTCTGTAGAGCGTCAAGACCCAGTTGACGTTCCAGCTGGAGGCTCATTGTACTATAAAACTTCTGCTAAAAACCAGTTAAATAATTTCTCCACCTTACAAACATACTGGCACAAAAAAAGACAAAATAAAAAAAGGACAAAAAAGTCAGAAAAAGATTTGCTAAATGGAGGAAGACCCCTCAACAATCATTTGGGGTGTAGCGACTCAAACTGCCTTACTTAATGAACGGGGAAATGAGGCATGTTAGTAGACAGCACACTGTAATTGCCAAAATATTTACAGATAAACTGGAAAGTCTGTCAAAACAAATAAAAAAGACACTTCCTGGTCGATAATGAGATGGAAGAAAAGCTGTCACTCAGACTCTACAATGAATTATTTCCTCGGCGTGTTTGGGGGCAGACAAACAAGTGTGAAGAGGGAACACAAAAGCTGTCTGCCAGCTGAATTTCCACCAGTCAGATGACACACCGCAGGCAGAAGAAGAGCTCCTCTCCGGGCAGCTGCACTGGGTGTGTAAAACCACGGGCAACACGTGTGTGAGACTATTAACATCTTGGCCCAACTCTTCTGGTTCCTAAGTAACGCCAAACATGATGTCCTTTCTGCTTATTTATAACTAATGAGCTAATTATTTATAATTCAACTAATATAGTAACTACACCGGTACCTCGAGCTACAAACAGTTGAGCTGCACACATTTTCCAGGTTATTTTTCATTGCATTTTCTTCTCTTTATTTACTGAAATTTCTTTGAACTCAACCCGTGCTTATCCTCCCAGCCAGCAGATGGCAGTAATGTGCATCCCAACAGAATAGGAGTTAATTGAACTCACTTTCACAGTGTTTACAGCTTGTATTTGATGACTGGTAATACAATAAGCAAAGTTTTTTTTTTTTTAAATGTAATTCAGTACTCTCTTGGTATCCAAATCTAATTTGTCCTTGAAAACACATCGGATATTCAATTTTTCAGATACCAACTATGTATTTCCCATTTAATGGAGGAAAAAAAATCAGCGCCCCCGGCCCACCTGTTTCAAACTTGAAAAATTCATAAGTGTATACAATGCAATTTATTACTGTTCGCATAGTATTTTTATTACCCTACACTGTACAGTGCTGCACAGTATTTATTTGCTGACTTTTAAAAAAAATTTCTTTATTACAGTAAACTCATAAAAACTCGTTATCGCAAAACTTTCTGGTCGGATAGAAATACATAGGTATTAATTTTCAAGAGCCACTATAGTGAAAATTTCTATATAGAGTTCAGGTAGCGAGGGATTGCTGTACAATGTTGTAGAGAAAACATTTTTTTTTTATTTTTACTCAATTTCTAATTTTAATGTAGCTCGAAGTTAATAAATATATTAATGTGAGGTCTTACAATGTATTTATAATTTAGTACAGCTGTGCCTACAACTTTTACAGCTCTTAACCATTAAACAAATTGAGGGACTTCTGTAATAGCCGTGACTTGCATACGGAAGTGATGCTGGAGTCGATGTTGTCGAGTTATGGTCAGATTTCCGGAAAAAACTACGTTTCTAAGTCTACATTAAAAAGTTACTTATCTGATTTGCGCAAAATCCTTTCCAAAATGGTCATCAGCCTTCAAGGAGGACCTAACATTTAGGGCACCGACCTAACAATCTGCCCCGTGATAAACAGACATTTCGCACTGGGGCTGTTTAAGACGCCGATTTGTTTGTTTCTTCTCTCGCGTTTGGCTGCGCATTTTGGAGAAGACGGAGCACAAAGGCTTGCAGCTCTGCTGCTAACAACATGCAAGATTAAAATAAGTGAGATCAAGCGCTGACAGAGCTGCGCTTTGGTAAGTTGAGATGAAATTAATGGCGCTTCTAGTCATTAATGAGAAAGCTTGTTACAGTAAAGCCGGCGTCTGTAATGTGTTCTCAGTGCGCCGGAAAACAGGGGCAATTAAAAAGCAAACAGGAAGGAACCGACAAAGGCGTTTAAATTCCGAAGCTGTTTGCTAATTAATTGCTGAGCTTTGATTGATCGCGTTCAGACGGTGGAATAAAGAGACACTTGCAAGGAGGGAATTTGCAGGAAACTTCTTCTCCTTACGCATCCCATTTACCGCGCGCTCTTCTTCCTTAACTTTCCGGACACAGACGTCGAGCAGCAAGTCATCTGCGTGCCGCCTCGTCCGTATTATTCTTGGAGCAGTGGGTGGGGTAGTGGTTATGGATGCACCTTGAAGGGTCCTGACTCAAGACGTGGGGCCACCCTGAGCAACATGATGGAATAGTTTAGAAACTGGGAAAATTACAAGTCTGGATCGAGAGGATCCATCCATTTTTGTTAACTGCCTGTCCTAAGTAGGGTGGATGAGCTTATCCCAGAATCAAAGGGCACCAGGTTATGAAACTGCCCCTGGATGGGATGCCAGTCCATTTTAGGCTGGCCGCACACATACGCACGTGCACACACGGAGGAAATTTATTGACCGGTTAACCTGAATCATGCTTTTGGACTGTGGGAGGAAACCAAAGCATCCGAGGGAACCCATTCGGACACAGAGAGAACATGCAAATTCCAAACAGACACAGTTGGATCTAAACTCACACCCAGCCAGAGAGGTAAGAGTGCTACCTGTTGGGCCACTGTGCCACCCATTAAGAGGATTGGGTCAGTTAAAAAAAAAAAAAAAAAAAAAGTAAAATCATGAGCGACGTGAAAAAAAAAGAGCTAAAGAACTGCAAAAGGAGGAAATTGTGCCACAGTACCACCTCAGATGGGGTGTTGAAATGATCAGTATGGTGAATTCAGAAGCAAATGTGCCAGCAGGGCCATACGCTGTAGGGATCTGCGGCATATGGGGACCTGCAAGATGTGCGCATCTGTCAGGGTGCGTCTGCACCGTGGGCACCGGCCGGAGGTGCGGCACACGGGAGAGGGCTGCCTGATGGGCGCCATCACTCATCTCCGTCCTGCGAGACCCTTTACTGGCACGGTCATACATTTTCATTTCTGTCCCTCTTCGCCTTTCTCCGTGGGGTGCTTGGGTGCCGATCCTGGTTGAGCCCGTGCAGCTGCTGACCGGGTTCAGTGCGCAATCACATATAGGACTGCAGACGCTCCCAGGGCACGCGGGTAATGACACACGGAAGGACACAGGTACCGTGGCCGCCGATCACGCCACAAACAGAGCCGCGATGCTGTTCCGCCACACCGCGCTCACCCTCGCGTGCAAGCACACCCATTACTCAGCCAAATAGGCTCCCGTATCGCTCTTGACACGTGTTATTATTCAAAAGTTTTGCCACTCACAACCTGAGCGATCGCTCCGAGGCCCGGCTTCATGGCTGCACTGACACTTGGGAAGAGCGATAGATTTCCCGCGTTCTCCGGAGCGGCTCGACCGCTGGCCCCGGTGCGGAGAGTCAGGGTCCGTGCCTGAACTTGATTGTGATTTACAGCACAAGAACAAACAGATTTGGTTTCATCGTAGTAGAAACAGAGCAAGCCGACCGTGGCGTCAATGGCGATTGCTTCAGAAAGCGGTCACATCTGGCTAGAAAACACATTTTCATTTATTTGACACTTCTCTCCAACTTATAATGAATTACCCATTTTTACACCTGGGTAATTTTTTACTATATCAATGCAGGGCAAGTGGCTCAAACAGCAGTACTACAGGAGGAGATTGGAATCGATCCTGGGCACTTGGAGTGCAAGACAACAGCTTGAATCGCTGCACCACCTGCTGCCCAGGTCCTTACCCATTTGTAGAGTTGTGTACTTTTTACTGCATCAGTTATGGGTAAGTAGTATGTTGCTCTAGAGATGAGATGGGATTCAAACCCAGATCCTTCAATGCAAAGCAACAGCTCATCATTTGTCTTTATTTACTCCCCAAATCAACTTGTATTATCAAACTTAGTGGTTTAGCTGGGTAATATCTGCTGTATCATTTCAGGGTAAGTACCTTCTTCAAGGGTGCAACAGTAGCAGATGGGATTCGAAATTGAGTCATTTGACTAACCTCTGCAGCTCCTGCTGCCCCAGTCTGGGCGGCACAGAGATTGAGGAGGACCAAGGTGACGCACAGGTCCTCCAAAAGTGACCCCTCTTCTTCCAGTTCCCAACATATATCCCCATGTGCTGCATCTGCTGGGGTGGTTAAGGTTACGAGATCTCTCATTATGGGAACAAAACCCTCTTTGTGTGCCGGCACACAAAGGGAAGCAGGTTTGGGACTGAGAAGTTTGGCGTTCGAGCTTCTGGTCTGGGTTCAGTAATTATGACTACTGTTACCTGACATGGTTGCCTGGCAGACTCCTGTAACTATGGTGACTTTCACAGCATATAGCACCAGCCATTTATTAAACAAGACATTTAAAGTGAACTTGGATTAAGAAACTTTATCAAGGGTACAACAGGAGGGCCTCCTGGAATTATAAACCCTTTGGTGACAAGACCAACTCTGCTGCTCACAGCAAAATGGCAATAGTGGCATAGTGGTGAATGCCTTTGAAGAATATAGGTTCAAATACCTCTCCTGCTGCAACACTACATTAATAGAGTAAAACTTACCCAGCTGAATAACAGGAGGTATGATGGTAAGGACCTTAGCATACCGTCCCAAAGCTGTAAATCGCATAAATATAGGAATGGTTCATAAATACTGTTCTCACTTCCTGTGTGTAACAAACCATGTTTATGTGCCTGGTTTTGAATTCTCTTTTCCATTTCTTTGCAGCTCCTTCCAGTCTGTTCCCCACCCCTGTCAAGATGAGGAATACCTCTCAGGTCCACTTTTTCGACACACTGTGAATCATCTCCCCCCGTGTTGGGACAGCAGAAGGCAGCTGAGCGCCCAGCAGAGGGCGGATATGCAGCAGCCAGATGAGATGCCCTGAGTGAAAAAGCTCCCCCCTCTACTGTAATATTGCAAAGATCGAAAGAGTTTAACCGCAGAACAAGCTCTAAGGTCCAGGTAAAGGTCCTGATCATCTGCCTCCTGGGTTTGTACAATTTTCCTATAAACAACATGCATTGTACCCATCTATAACTTTCATCATGGGGAAGGCGGTTATTTTCAGACAGAGCAGCTATTCTAAGAGGATGCAAAAAATGGGGCAATAAAGCATTTATTGCACCACTGCGGATGCTCCATTTCAATTTGGCCCCCCCGTGTTAGGGACTGTGGGCTGGCAACTGCCTGTGGCTGAAGAAATCGAGTGGAGGACTGACCCAGACTCATACGCGTCGTCGGTGGTAACAGAGAGCAGCACCATTCATATCACATCAGGCTGCTCCTCAGATCACCCCGACAGCATTTCATCACTGACTCGTCCAGTCAGGCTGCTGGAAAATCGCACAACAAATCTGACCGAACACACACAAAAAGTTTAAGCTAAAAATTGAGCCTAATGAATACTTAATCCGCATTTTGTAAAATACGTGCGTTTCCCCCCGTGGCTCACTGCGGCGAACCACGGAAACACTAAAAACAAGAGGGGGAAAAAAAAAGTCTTTTCAGAAGGGGATGAAAATTCATCCTGCCTATTTGCATGAAGACCATAATTCCACTGTTTGTATGACTAAGAAGTGGCAGCAGCCTCAGCGGCTGCCGTTCCCGCCTTCCCACCCTCCTCCAGGTCATTGCTTCAATTTACGGTCTCAAGACATGAGAAGGAATGGAGATCACAGCATAGCCTCAGGCTACACAAGACCACACGCCTGACTGTAATCTCCCGCCTATTTTTACTCTGAGGGTCCATTTTTGGAACTGGAAAACTACTAAAAAAGTTATGTTTCAAATAAAAGGGACTAAAAAAATGATCAACAGCAAATTGTCAAGTCTACCATAACTAAGGCTCTGCAGTGAATATTTATTCTTTGAAAATGACCTCAGCGTCGGCCCAAAAAGTTAACATACCATCCTGTTTTGCCGTTGTTTTATGTTTTACGAGTGCCGCAGCACCGAATCTAATGGATGCTGGTGGCAAATACCCATTTTTTAAGTTATAATGGACAAGTCTCTAAACTGAGTAGGAACATAAATGCTCAGTGCCAAGAAACAGCCAACTCATATGTGGTCTGACACCGAAATCTATTACCACAACTTTGATTTCAGGAGCCCTTAAACTTTGAGCCAGAGAATAAACTCCTCTGCTGCTGGACGACAGCTCAACTCCCGTGGTTACAGAAAATTAACAACAGATTTGTCTGCAAATTTAATTGTGTCCAAAATGATAAAAGCTCCTAGAATCATTTGAATAGAAAACAAAGAGCCAAGGAGACGGTGCATTTGCCTGGGGAGATTGGAGGAAGAGAAGGACCTGTTGGACTGCAGCACTTAGTCTCACTGAAGAACAGAAGTAAACCAGCAGACCATGAAGTCAACAAAGGCAAAATTCAACAACTGCCCTGCTAGGAATTGAGGTGAGACTCAAAAGAATAAAAAAAATTTAAAGAAACCTAATTTAGGTCTTATGCCCCTCAAGACAAGGCGGGGGTACGATGCTAGTCAGAAGTCTGAATATAGTAGGGTAACAGTTCTACGCGACAAAGTGGGCTGAGGAATAAAAAGTAAAGCATCCTGCTGTAGTCCTTGATCTCTGGAAGTTTCTCCAGAAACATGGCATCTCGTGATCAAAACTGTTCACCAAATGCCTCGAGAAAAAAAACTAGCTTCTAGAACGCGTACTCAAACTTCTGACCAACATTGTACATCGTCGCATCTTCAACTACCACCCCTATAAATAAACTTTGGTTACTTGTTCTCAGCCACAACGTTAACCTTCAAAGTGATATTGGTCCATAACCACTTGACTGAGTTTGAAGATGTGGCTTTTGCCACCGGGAACATAACGGACTCTTTCTAAATGTTGGACAATCTTCTAAAATTCAGGAACTTTGTAAAAATTCAAGGAAAACTGTTCAGACCACCATCAAAAAACCCCTACTTCAAACCCGTACCCCAACACAACCGGAGCTCAGGCTCTTTTTCTCCTTCATAACACAAAACATCTTAAAAGCTGTATAGTAACAAATTTAAACAGACATAAATCACAAGCCGCCCCTAAGGATGTTATATTTATTAGTAAAATCATGCACATTACCCCAAAAACATTATTTATGCAGTTCATTAGGAAAGTCAGCGTGTGATCTTCCACCCATGCTGCTGCTCCTCCTGCCTTTCTTCTGCTTTCCCACCTCTGATTCCACATCCTCCACGCAGAATGAGCGCCGCCGTTACTTATTTTGCTATCAGCTTCACACCTTATCTTATCAACTCTGATCTTAATACACACGTCTGCATCCCCTTGGTAGAATGTGATTTTCTTTCTGCTGAGATTTGCCCCAAGAGATTTTCTCACCCGCCGCTTGTTGGGGAATATTTAAAAAGGTTTCCGCCGCACAGCCATATTTCCACAAAAGTAACGTGGCTGCGAAGTGCGTCAATTTGTCAAGATCACGACCAGTCAAACTCGTTCACTTCAGCGTATTCAGTCCGCGCTGTGGAAACAGTTGGTATTTAATTTTGCACCTCGGGGCAGTTTCACACCTTGCAAAGAAAAGGAGAGCATTACGGGCATCGGGACAGTCGGATGATCCTTTTATGCAAAACAACGTGCAACTCGGAGTATCAAGACGTGTGTCAACAACAGATGAAGAGCTTTAGGCGCGGGATTATTAAAGTACAGCTTGTTTCATACCATCATTTTGCTGGGTCATATCGTTCAAGTAGCTGCGTATGAGACGCGACATCCAAACATCAAATACGCAGATGATCGTAGCAGATGGTGTCGGACTCATTTATGGAGCTGTTAGGAGAGAAGCGAGTCTGAACCAAATGAGTTTGGGTTCCTTCTTGAATGCTAGAAGGGATGCAGCAGCTCTGAGGGACAAAGGGAGTTTGTTCCACCACATTAGCGTCAAAACTAACTTTCGATTTTGAGCCTCTTGTGAAAAGGAGCACCCAGTGACCAGGGGTGGATGAGCACAGCAGTCAGGTAGGGATGAAGGGTCCAGATCGTTTGACCACTTTGTAGGGCCTAACCAGAGTCTTGAACTTGGTATGGGGAGCAACAATGGAGAGAAGCGAGGAAGGGAGACACATCAGAAAATTAAATCGTACAAATGGCGTTTGGTATCTGTTTAAACTTCCTGCAGCGGTTCACATCCCCCGTAATGAAGCTGAAATGCTGGAGGGCCCGGAGAATTCACTCCATTGCCCGAGTCGCACTGATCTGAGGATTTGGCCACGGTTACAAAAACTCATTCGAAACTCTGGGAGGATAAAATATATGCTCCGAAACTAATAGAAATCTGATCACCAGCTCACTGTTCTCTCACAATTTCGGCATTACTCCTGGCTTTTGTTAGGTCAAACCAGATGCCTGTAGGGCTTTGATCTCCTGAGGAACCTGCCCAGGTGCACAGGTGCCCCCAAAGCTGTCCGCATCGATATGGCGTCCAACAGAAACTCCCTGCTGGTTCATATCACAATGATTAACCAGGACAATAGGAGGGAGTGGAACATGACTAAACGTTCCAGACACTTTGACAGACACCTCCTTCCCTCTTTGTCTTCTGGATTCTGTGTTTGTTCTTGACCATATCAAGAATTGCGCTTTTAACATACCTGGCGAACAACTTCAACGCCAAAGGACCGATGGACTTCAAGTGAACCTAAACCCAGAACGTTAACTGCTCTGTTTGTTTAATGTTACCACATGCAGCTAACCTTGGACCCCGGAGGTTTTTACTTTTTCCTGTGTTTCCCCTCAGCGGCACAGCGGGTCAGAACCATCACTTTGCAGTGAAAAGCTCCTACATCTGCCTTCGTACCCTTGAGCAAGGTGACCACCCTGAATCGACACAGTAAAAAATACCTTGCTGCGTAAACCACTCTAAGTAGCTTAGTGTATAAACCCAGGCGTTGGGCACAAACATGAATAAACGCAGTTCTCTCTCCTATGTTATCTTCTGGATTCGCCTTTAATGACTTTGTTGTTCGCTGTCCGTGTTTTGTTCTGAAATCGAACGTTTATTCATCCTCCGTGGATCGAACCCTCGTGTCAGGAGCGTAGCGTGGCGTTATAACCCAGCCACCGGGGAGGCGAACGAACGCGGTTTAATGTACAAACGCAGCCGACAAGGTTGGAAGTCACACAGGTAATAAAGACACAGGTGAGCAAAGAAAACTCGTGCAACTCACGGGAGCGACGCGTAGGTCGGCTGAGGCGACGGTTGGCACGACGTCCGGACACTGGTGTGTTGTCCTCGTGAGCCGCTTGGCTCGTGCGTGATGCGACAGACATACTGGGGAAGGTTTTACCTGAACTGCCAGGCAGCTACAAAGTTTTTTTTTTCCGGGGTGGATTTTGGATTATTATCTGTAAAGTTTAATAAATCGAGTCCTTTGTTTTATGCGTCGCGTAACCTCTTCTGTCGCTTAGTGCAGCGAATGAGTTTGCCGTTACGTCCTGAATTTCGGTTTTCATCTGCGTTTCTCCGCCGAGTTCGTGACACTTGTCTGCATCACCGCTGCATGGGGACATCCAACAAAGATGCGAGCTTCACGTTTGACAAAGATGGTATTTTATTCCTCTGGTTTTTCTTCGTGCCGGAGGGTTCCTTACGAGTCGATTTCCCTCACCATATCGACACACGTGGTCCCGTTCTGACAGTCACGGCTTTGACCGATAACCAGTGCCGCACCTTCTAGGGGGTGTCGAGGCAACACAAGAAAAATTCATGAGGAAACTGTTCCTGTGTACCTCCTCTAGGGTTGGGGTCGCGATCAGCCAGCCTGCCGAAAGCGACAGCCTCTCAGTCTGCTGCAGACCGGTCTTGCCTGTCATGGAGGTCCAGTGATCCATCAACATCCACAAGGGAACCAAAACTGAACCTGGCCAGGGGTTAGGACAAACTTATATAACTCATGGAAAATGACAGAAACTGTCAACAGGAGGGAAGAAAAATCAGATCGCCGTGCCCCCCTCAAAGGCATCTCGGTCTAATTTTCTGTGAGCAAAGAAAAAGTGTTCAATAAGGTGCCCATAACTGGTGGCCTCCTACCCCAGAGCTCTGGCTGCACCTGCCCTGCACGAGTCCAATGGCCACCGTTTCGCTAAAAGCCCACGGCCAACGAAGAGAGTAGGAAGCTGGACTTCAAGACCTATAGCACAGGTCCAAACGTTGCACTTTTGACCTAGAAACTTAACACCATTTGCTCAAGCACTGAGCAGGTGGTGTAATGGTTAACACTGCTGCCCTGCACCTGCAGCGCCCAGGCCCAAATGCCAGCTCCTGCTGTAGTACTGGTGATCGTGATCTTTACGTTAAACTGCAGCAGCAGCAAAAAAAAATCCTGCTATATAAATGAGCAAATCATTGCTCGTAGCTTAATAGTATAAAATTAAAATTATTGGCTTTAGAGAAAAGCTTCTGGTAAATAAACATAAATCATGCATACAGTGTACTAGGGAAAATATGCAAGCGCATAAATTAAATCACTGCAGGTAAGTGTCTGACAGCCAACTATAACCTGGCAGTAAAACTGCTACTAGTTGTGGTAAATAATAAACAGTAATAGCTACAGAGACAGCAGACTATACTCCCCTGGTGTGCTGACAGCACGTCTGAGCAGTTAGCAAACGTGATGAAGGCTCAGCCCTTATCGTTCTAAGTTCTTGGGAATACAAGGTGAGCGATAACAGTCACCGGACGCATTACTCCCTGGGTCACGTGACTGCCAGGCGACTCCGCCTTGCTTTCTTTGGCCAGAGCTATTGACAAATACTTGCTCCTGATAAGAGCTTAAAGAGAAGGCACTGACCGACTGGCTCGCAGAAAGCTGTGAGAGATCGAGAGCTTCAACACCATCCAGACTCATAACTAAAGCTGCTTCCTTGGTGCACGCAAAGTGACTCAGCCCCTCCAGCGTACAGACTGCAGGAGGAGACATCGAGCGCCAGGCAAGGTGTGTGTGCGTGCCTGTATATGAGGGTGTGAAGCTAGAGGACCCAGGTAAAGCGGGGAGCAACAGTACAGCATTTGTAACACTGCCCCTAGGAGTGCGATCGATACCATCAACCATGGTCCTCTAAAGCCCGAGCACTGCATGAAACCAAGCAACACACGTCAACATGGCTGTCTGCTCCAAAAAAAAGCAAAGGCAGTCTGGGACACATCAAACGTGTCAGAATTGTCCAATAGGACACTGCAGAAGTCCAAACCCCAAACCGAAAAGCATACAGAGACTCTTCCCCATCCCCTCCCAGGACCTTAGTGGCGGAAAGACCCAGATCATTACATTAATTTGTCATAATGACTCATGACTCACATAGAGGCCACTTATCAAAAGCTGAATAATAAGTATTATACATCATGTTCCGGAGACTTCCTCCAAGGACCACAAGGTGACCACAAAGGAGGTAGACCAGTTTGGAAGAAGTTCCAAAAACAGCCCCTCAAGGTTATGAGTACAGTGCCAGCAGGGAAACAGAGGCTGGAATACGTTATAATCATTAGTATTAATTCAGAAGGTGTTTAATTTTATAAATACCTGTGCACATATTAATTTAGCTCGGCTTTCAAGTCTCGTCCTACGCTAGGAAAGTTTAAGGAATTACTGGTTCTAGTTGAATCTCATCCATTTATGACTTTGATTGATCATAAATATGGCTTTATTTATCTGACTGCTATGAGGCTACACGACATCTTCCACACTAACCGCCTGAAGATATGTTAATGAGCAACGGTTTTCGGCAATTGTACACCTACAGGACTCTGTCCAGATCGATTCAAGCAGCCAAAGGGAATGAAAGGGTGAAACTGTACAGGGTGATTCAGAAAGAACCCAAAACTTTCATGAAAGTATAGACCAAGAATCCCAAAAAGAAGTATAGAATATTAGGTGGCCATATATGATTCATAATTGTTTTATAAATGATTTTAGTGGGGTGCCCAATTTTGGATACAAAAAAAAAAAATTCAAAAGCGGTCTCATACACAGCTCAAGGGTTGAAATGAGTAACTCTTCTGTCCAGTTCATCTCCAACAGGGATTACCCAGGTTCCCCAGGTGTCCTCACACATTTTTAATGGTGCTGTAAAGTGATCTAGGAAAATGAATATGTTTGATCAGACCTGGCTGGAAGAGACAACCACCAACAAAACATTTACATAAGAAAGTTGCTCTTTTGGAGGTGGGAAACTTGGAATGGCTTTGCGGCAAATCTCCAGAGCCCTAACACCGACGAAGGGTTTCGGGACATTATACGGGCCTCGATAACAGCCCCACTTAAATACAATATGAGTGACTTTAAAGCACAGAGGGGGAAAAAAAAATGGGTTCATGCATCTAGAAAGAGATGCCGAGGCACACCAACAAACACCAGCCCATTACCTCCCATTTTTCTTTGGCTTGGCAGAAGCATCAAAGCACAATGGAAATGGACCATCCCCCTAAAACATATATTACGTCAAAACTACCATCACTGCAACAGTAGGAAGTGTTGTTATATATTATTTTGTTCTGTTGCACTTGGCATATTCAGTGATTCCCTAAGCAATTCATCTAGGTATCTCATTGTGCTGGTACTCTCTCCTTCGGCCGAGGTGTGGCGAAGCGCGGCGGCAAACTTGGATGAAACGGACATAAACAAAGGGCTTTTTGTGACTCAGAAAAGCACTAATAAAAAAAGAATCATTGCCATTGATTTTTGCTCTGGATCTCTCCTTTGTTAGTTTTACAATGCTTCTTTAATAACCAGCCACACAAAAACAAAGAAGTCAGCAGCTCTTAGACGTCCTCCTAGATCCGGTTTGCCAGTGACCGTCACGGTCAGAACTCGAAAGAGGGAGAGGGGACACAATACCTGTAAAAGGGGCAACCTGAATGATACCTGCATGGAGGTGGTGCTCATACCTGCATGGAGGTGGTGCTCATACATGCTGATATGTGAACGTTTGACCAGGAGATGCAGAAAGAGTCAAAGCCAAAGTACTGCACAGACACCATTGCCTCCCATATTTAGCTGCATGAATAACACAATGTCTCAGAGCCACTGTCCTCTCTTTTAAAGAAAAACACTTTAAATGTGACACAGAGCCAACACTTCCAGGTGGCCCATGCTCCGATCTTGTCAAATAAGTGCCGAGTGCCTTCAAACTGTCAGCGACCTGCTGCATTCAGGTCTTCCCTGATCTCAGACATCTCCAGCGTACATTACTATGTTTGTGCATAAATGTGAAAGAGAGACTTGAGAGCGGTGCACCTGTAGCAGCCCAATCCCCAATGTTGTAGCAGCCCAATCCCCAATGTTAAATCAGCCACCCCAAGACAGAAGTGGAAGATTCAGGCCTTGACGTTTCCTTTACCTGGCTGGCACCTCAGCGTATGGGCATTAACAGAGCAGGGGAGTTTTGGCCGCATAGACAGCTGGAAATGCGTCTATATGACCAAGTGTGACCACCATGAATCTAACCCAGGTATGACGTTGACCAGAAAACTGACAAACTGTTGCAAAATAACCCTCCACGGGGACTAAGGAATACCTCAGAGGTATTAACACTACAGCAGGGAAATCAGACACAGTCACTGTCATACAGACATACAAACAGCTAGAGTCACCAACTCACCTGAAACAAAAAACCTTTGGCATTTAGGAGGAAATGGAAGCACTTGAGGTTTGGAACAGATCCTCCCCGGTACAGTTGATCCCTCAAAATACAGGGAATGCGTCGGGGGTCCGGAAGGGCAACGAGCATTCTTACGGACGCCGAACTCAATGCACCTCCACTGGAGCAAGAAACACATTGTGGCCCCTCGACACTCGACATCAGCCGCCGTCCGAACCAACATCAGCTAACATCAGGGAACGAACACAGGTCAGTGACTTCCACTGATGGATGACACGGGTCAGGATGCCTTCTGAATGCCCACATAATGAGAAAATTAAAGTCAACCGAGGACACAGTAGGACCAGATCCTTCTCTGCAAATAAAACAAGAGACAGAAACGTTTTCAACCGCACATTCCACTTGGGATCTGCTGAAAACTGACGGTGCAGAGCAAGTCCCTGCGACAGAGGACATCCCGTCACTCGACGTAACTCGGGGATGGAAATCACGGGAAGACCTAGCGGCGAGCAGTTTATAAAAATCTTTCAGTCACACGGCTGGCTGCCTGCACGTCACCAAGTCAATCCAAACGCGTTATGAATCTCATGCTATAATGGAGACGGCAAAGATCTCCTCTGTCTTCAATCCTCCATCACGTGTGGCGATAACATTGAGCTTAAATGCTCGTTCTCTCAGGCACTGAAAGCATAATCATTTCTTTTCCACTGAAAATACTACAGGCATTATCCATATCAGTCATTCCAGCCTTTGCCCTGGTATGTATAAAAAAGCAGCGCAGTGCTATAAATGTCAAAAAGGACAAAACTATTGCTTAGGGTAATTTAAAAAAAAAACACAATAATACAGAAAATAAAAATTTTCCTCTTTGATGAATATTGTAAGTGTGCTGCAAGATCCTGTCTCGCGCATCTTGGAAATTTCCCTATGCCTTTTCTGCGGACACGACAGGCCAGGCATTTTTAACAATAATCCATTGTCTGAGTCAGGATTGCAGTTGTCTAGAGCCTATCCTGGAAACATGGGCTGCTAAGCTAGCAAAGGTACACAGCCCGGATCAGACGCCAGCCCATCAAACCTGAAAGCATTGCTTTAAATCATCAAAATGTGCGGCAAGGAGGTATTTGCAAGAGAACTACATTTCCATACAAACAAACACATACTGAAGGATGGGCGCTATTACCGTTATGGGCAACAATAAAATGAAGGGAAAATAGCAAAAGTGGAGACATATCATCATACTGATAGGATAGGAGGCATGGTTGCATTTTAAGGGTTACTGGTTTAATTTGCATCAGGCTGGTTGGTGAACGGTCCCCTCTGGGTGGGAGGCAGGACTTCCTAAAGCATCCTGAAGAAGGAACTTAAGCGGTCTGTGGGAAACGATGGCTGGTCTGAAGGTCCAACCTGTGCCTCGCTTAGGACAGAATCTCACTTCTGTTTCCTGCAATTAAATTGCCCATCACGACTGCACTGGTTCCACCATGCAGTGGGAGGGGGAATGTGACATCCCAGTGCTGGAAAGCAATTTCACGCTTCAGATCTTGGGAGAAACAAGTGCATAAGCTGGGCAACGGGGCAGGGTTGGGGGGGGGGGGGGGC
>UFQX01000189.1:375150-390124 GCA_900497675.1 Arapaima gigas | reverse complement strand
GGGGGGGGGGGGGGGGGGGGGGGGGGGGCTGCAAGAGGAGTGAGAAGCTCCTGTCCTGCCCATGACACCTACATAGAACAGTCTCACTGGGCGTTAGCATCCCTGCCAGTTGTGAATCAGCCCCACCACCCATGACCATCACAATTTTCATTCAGCCTTTTTAAAATGCTTGCACTAACTCTCCTGTGGCATTTGAGATCAGGGGTGCAGACATTAAACAGTGTCACTTTTACTACGGTAACATCGCTAGGAGAAAGAAATGGACTGAATGACAGTTTCCCTTTTACAGAGTAACCCTCTTTGAGCCACCATCACTCAGGAGCGACAGGATGAAGGTCAGTGTTCCAAAACATCTCTCCGTTGACTATTTTCACAACAACACATTGGTTGCTGGGAACTTCCATTAAAGACAGTGGAGACATCATTGCTGCACAGTATCAGAATCCAGCAGTGAACACACAGCACAGGCAAACATAAAAAGTGGGGAGTTAATGAAGTTAAAAACCTGGGTTCAAATCCCACCTCCTGCTGTAGTTCCCTTGATCGGGGTCTGTACCCTGAATTGACGCTGTACTAATGGGTAAATCAGTGTACAAACCTCACATTGTAAAGGGCTTAGGAGGAAGGTGTGAAGCTAACTAGAGTTTAATTTAAAAAAACTGCTGCTTAAATGTTCAGAAATTTAGAGGAATTTTGACATTCCAGCAGAAACAAAACATGGAAAACACTGAACAAAAGCATAAAAACTCCACCAGTGCAATAATTTCACAGCAGGATTTTTTTATTTTTATTTTTTTAAAACCAAATGCATTTCTTATTTGTCACAGGTGTTGAAGTACATCTAACGCCATCTGAACCCTCTGTGGTCAACACTGGTTCAACCTGCCACTTCCACCCCCAGAGTCTTCGTTCAGCATCCTCAGCCAGTTGATATTACTAGGCTCATAAGCTAAAGGTGAGAAATACCCTTAGACATGATAATCTCATCTTTCATTTCCACACAACGTGATCCAGCTCGAGCTGGTATTTGTCCACACGGCAATGGCTCCGGTTTGCATGGCAGCTGATCACTGTGACCATCACGGCCTTGCCAGCTGGAGATGCTTCTAATTGACTTGGCCTTTTACTGCAGGCAGATTAGGCTGAGGGCCAGGGGTACACTGGTAGAAGGAGGTAGCCTCTGGAATCATAGGTCCAGCATAGAGTCAGGAGAGTCTAGAGAACTTATCCTGCAAACTTGAACTGCTGAGCATATACCACAGCATAGTGCAAGAAAGGTCAGCCGTGCTTGAGGGAACCATTTTTTCATTACCTTTTAGAGAACTTGTCCATACACACATCATGCCGTAGCAGTGGAGAAAAGCATGCAGTTGGAATGTTCACTCACAACCATAACAAAGCTACACAACAGTCAGGACATGCTAGAGGGTCACATCCACTCATGAGGGATATTATCCCAGATTTGCTCAGAATACTTGGATTTTATTTATTGGAAGCGCCCACTTTAGGCCTTGCGACGGATTGAAACCCATGTAGGGTGTACCCTGCTTCAGTCATTTACGTTTATTCGTTTAGCTCAGTTTCCCCCAAAGCGACGTACAACTCGGAGGACTCAAAAGTGCATTTCACGACAGGTGAAAAGACTCACACACTCGCGATTCTCAACACACTCAGCTTCTCCAACAGCACCATTTTCATCAGTGAAAGTTACTCAAGAACCTACATATATACAACTGACAGGAAATTCACCGGTGATCGTGACAGCCGGGGTGATAGAAACATATGGTGCCGCTAGGAGAGGGAGAGAGAAGTGGCTCCAGAAGAGATTAGTCTTGAGATCCTTGTTGAATGCTGAAAGGGAGGGACAGATGGAGCTCATTCTATATCGCTTCTGCAGGAGACTTGAGGCCCCTACGGCCTTGAATTGGCTATTGGTGGATGGCTAGATGGATGAATGGACTTATGGTTAGTTAAGGCTCCTCAAGGACTCAACAGCTGGGACTTCAGGACCCTTTTTGGGTATTGATTATGTTTCGATAGGCAGCGTTACTAACAGCACATGTGATGGATGGATGGAGAGAGAGAGAGAGAGAGAGAGAGAGACAGCACTGAGCTCAAAGACGCCATTGTCTCTAAATGGCGGGTGGTGACCGGCAGGTATCACGGCGGCCCAAGACAAATTTGTAACGCCGCGTTTCCTCTGTTCAAAATCGAGCTCTCGCAGCGGAAAAGCTGGGGGAATAAAGTTCCCCACCGGGCATGTTTTCTGAAGCCTGACATGTTCCTGGCACGGGAGACAAAGACAGTCATGTCGTCATGACGACTGGTTGAAGCCAAAAGCGGGAGTCGCCTCGGTTTCGATTCTGCCTCGGTGACTCCAGCTTTCATTAGCCTGGCCTCGGAACGGTTACATCAGCCAGCGGCGCGAGAGCAATGTGCCCGAGTGTCCAGAAACTTTGGAAGCGCTGCCAAGGTACCGGCACCTAGCAACCCCACAGCTCACATCCACACACACACACACACACACAGCAGTGCCGATCTATTGTTTCTGTTTGCTGACAGGAAGGGAAGGGGTGAAGCAATTAATTATACTGGACGCTTTTGGAAAATACAGTCCAAAAAAAAAAAAACAAAACAAGAAATAACTGGGTAACTGACTTGTGCTGGGATGGGATGGGGGAAAAAGGAGCTGTGCTTGCATCATTTGTTTACCCAAGGCAAAAGGAAGAAAAGAACGGACAATACCTTGGACAGTGATGATTAGTTTTTTCTAATTTCAAGGCAAAAATAAAAAACATCTATATATTTACCTGATGCATGTCTCTAAAGCAATTTTCAATTTAATTGTGAAGCTTTTTACATTGATTTACCTACTTATACAGCTGGGCAGTTTTGTGTGTGTGTGTGTGTGTGTGTGTGTGTGTGTGTGTGTGTGTGTGTGCGCGCGCGCACGGACGTAGTCTAAAGAAAAATATATTCTAGTTGTGATGCAAAAAATACGGACAGATATGTTTGAAATTCTTTTATACGGCTATTAAAAAGAAAGAGGACTGAATAAACAAGACGGCAAGCAAAAAAAGGCCACTCCTGATGCAAATGATAAGGATGAGACCCTTTGACCGACAGAGCAGGATAGTTCAGGGATATGTGGAGTTCAACAAACACCTCATAACTGTTGAGCAACAGGTTCTGTGTGATCGCAAAGCTCTTGTTGACTCACGAAGAGGCACTGCCACGTGGGCGGACTCACGCGAGATCTCACGACAGGATCACCGCGAGGTGGCTAGCAGCAGACGGTGTGAAGATCACCCAAGCGTGGTGACCACAGGACCTTGACCACACCTCCACTGAACATCTGCTAAAGAAGCACAACACCACAGCGGAGTAAAACAACCCAGCTGTATAAATGGGCAAATCAGTGCGAGCAGTTTAGTGTGAAAACCCAAAGGCATCTTGAAGAAAGGTGCCAACTATATTAATAAAACAGCAGATTTGATGGGCTACAGAGTAGAGTGACAGTGCAGAGTGAAGGCAGCTCAAAATTAGCAACAGAAGAAGCTCAAGGGAGGAGGTATCAGTATCCAAAATGAATAATTTTAGTGGGTTTCAAAGTGGGATGCAAACCGCACCGAAAAGGGACCAGCAGATTTATCCGAGAATTAAACTCGCTCAACATCTGCAGAGAGCGCAGACCAACCTTCGGCATAAAAGCTGTGTCATATCTCTTCCACTGTTATGTTAAATAGGGATTTCTCATTTGCATTGATTTTAGATGAGGGGAAGCTCTCGACTACATTTTTTTTTTTTTTTTTTTTTTATAAATACTGTGTCCCACTGCTATAGGGTTAATCTCCTGACTGGCTTCCATCAGCTGCCAGCAGTCAGTTATAGTCTGCAAAACAAAGCAGGAGCTCAAAGGATCTGCACCCCAGTAAATACCGGACCTTTTCACTCTCCAGACCTCACTAAAAGGGATGCGTTCCTCCACCTTGCTGGTTCTCAATCTTGGCCTGAAATGCAGGAATGAGTTACCTGTGCCCCTCAGCACTGCTGAACCCCACCACCAGCATGCAAACTCTCAAAACTGATCTTTTGGGTCCATTTCCCTCTCCGGCTATAGAAACCTTTGCAAGATATTCCCCCACTACGTGCACATTTCACCTACTTATTGTCATTTCTGTATCTTTTCTGCAGGTATCTACTAGAATATGTGCTTTTTGACAATATTATTTGAAAGAAATAAACTGTTTCAATAACTATGTATGTATTGTAACTAAGGCCTTTGTTGTGAACACACGTCGACTCTGCGTTGCTCTGGAGAACCGTTTAAAATAAGTCTAAATGAAAATGTAAGAATTCCACAAAAGTACATTTTAATTAATTTGGTTTAATTGGCTTTTCGTGCTCAAGTTAAACAAGTTCAGTGTGCGTATGACTGCACCTGGTTACTGAGCACTGGGGTTGTTGGTCAGTATGGAGAAAAGCGTCGGCTAAATAAATGCAAATGTAATGTAATTCAGAGAGTTCAACCACGTGTGTGTCCCTTCCGCATCTGTGCTGAGTCATTCCCGAAAGCTGAAAGACGACTCCCTCCATCCACCCAGGCAGGCCTGCGGAAAAGCGATGCTGCGGGCAGACAGGAGAGATGGACGCTGGGTTCCACTCGCCACATGACAGCAGCCCTCGCCGTGGTAGTTACAGGCCTGTGGAGGAGACACGCTGGTGATCCCCCCCGTGGAGCAGACAGGCCGCGCCACTGTGGGGACTAATCCGCTCCGACAGACACCGGTGTCTGTCACCCTGGGGGGTTGCGGGACACGACGGCGCACAGCAGGGTTTTGCGGTGCCGAGACGTCGGATGGCAGTTTCGGTAGAGGGCCGGAGTTCGGCAACACGTGTTACGGTACAACGTGGGCCAAGGTGCAGCAGGTGGCGTAGTGTGTAGAACTTTTGAACACAAAGGACCCTGGTGTGAGTCCCACCTCCTGCTTTGCTACCCTTAATCGCTTATCCAGAGCAACTCAATACATGGGTAAACAACAAAGAAGAAGAAAAGCATAAATATTAATGTGTGTGTTGAAACAACAGAAGTGCAGGAGCTGGAGGACTTGAGGAGAAGCGGAAAGTACTGGTAATGCACTGGTCACTTATCATTTAGGTAATTTAATTTACCGTGAGCAACGCCTTGTGACCAACATCCGTGATATGACTCAAGATATAAATATTATTTCTGCAAAAATATTCCCTTTTTAAAAGTCATCCCTGGAAGGAAAGAAAAATGCTAAATTAATTCCATATATTATGAACGTCCATGGGTGTTATCTTTGCAACACTGACCAGGCTTAGAAAGCCAATAAGTTTTTTTCTATATAATTAATAAACGGCACAATAACTCATTTCTATCCGAGGCTTGTAGTGGAAATGAAAAAACGTCCCTTTTGCTGGCAGTGTTACTCAGGTAGGTCTTCTGCTTAATCTGTTTCTGACGTGAAAGCAGTCGGTCCGGCGACGCGATACCGTCGTGGATCAGATGTCTGAGATGTTAATAACAGCGTCTGAACCCCGTGCCGTCACGTCGGCTCTGCAACGTGACCCTGCAGACAGGAGCGGGGCCGCCAGCGGACCTGCCGCATCACCGGCAGCGTGGTGAGCTGACGTCTGTCAGCGGGGTGATCTCCTGGAAGGGACACGCACACACCTTGCTAAGCTAAGGGCCTGTCACACTTCTATAAGAGCTGTGAGAACTGACAGGGCAGGATGTGGTGTGTGTTCACTCTCAGCAGCAAAGCCCCCTGGGAGATCATATTCTCAGTGAGGGAACATCAAGGGAAACAAGGGCTGCTGTCCTACTCAAGGCAGCCAGTCAGGAGGATCTCCTCAATGAAAAACCCAACACCCAACACTTTGAGCTCAGCGTAACGTACGATGGTTTTTTTGAGTCTGACTTTCATTATCAATAACTGACTGTCCTGTGCACGGTCACGATGGTCCAGAGTCTATCCCAGAAGCATGGGGTGTGAGATCCAGGTACACCTGTCCATCTCACTCACACGGAAATTTAGACTCAACATGACTCCTGAAATGCATATGGACTGCGGGAAGAAACCCACGCAAACAGAAGGAGAACACACAAACGCTGTTGTTCAAACACACATCCGGAAGATGTGAGACACCAGAGCTCCCTGCTGCACCACTGTGTCACCCACCAAAATTTCCACATAACAACAAAGATCCCACAGCACCAACAGTGAGGGGGCTTCCGTGTTCCCACATAAAACCAAATCTCTTGAAGTCAGTTTGGTGACCGAACCATCTTCTGTTAATGATGACTCCCCCCTCTGCTCCACAGCTGAAACGCTAATGGTCTCTCGACACAAAACATCTCCAAGTGGCCGCATGCCTGCAATGCTGCCTTTGTGGGCAGCGGCAGTGGGACACTTCTCGCCTATAAAGCATTCCTGATTTTTCTAAATGAAAAATGCTATGCAAAATTTTATGCAAATTGCAATCATTATGTTCCAATTCAAACCTTTGGGATGGTTCCTTAAAGCACTGCTAAGTGCCAAGGCATAGGCACTCCAGCAGGTCGTTGTTTTTTTTTTTTTTTAAAATAAAACACCTTAAAAACCATGTGGATGTAGGATTACAAGGGACATTAAGGTGCCAAAAGACGGCTAAACATTTTGCTTCAAACTGAGGGTCTAACTAATACGATTTGAAGGTCAGGTTGAAGGACGGACCCTGCAGCGAACATTTGTAACAGGAAAACACGAGGTGGGATGTTGCTGGTGACCAAATACGGTGACAGAAAGAATGCTGCAAAAAGCGGAGAGTAACAGGAAAGAAAAGGACGAACCCCGTGTCTTCATTGTCATGAGAGGGAAACAAAACCTAAGAAAACAGCAAAGTTCCATCTATCCATCTGTCAGTAGTAACCACTTGTCCAGTGGAACCTTGTGGTGGTCCAGAGCTAATCCTAGAATTATACAGCACGAGATGCCAGTCCACCAGAGAGCAACAGCGTGCGCACACACAGACGCAATGAATATATCACCTGAAACGCACATCTGTGAACTGTGAGAAGAAACCAGATCACCTGCAGCAAACCTGCAGAAATACAGTAGAACAAGCAAACACCACACAGAATGATTGAGAATCAAACCCATGTCTGAACCCACTGCCCAAGTGCTCTGAGGCACCAACGCTACCGGCTGTACCACCACAGGCAAATATTTACTAACGTAATACCAGAAGGAATTGTGGTTTGTGAAAATGAGCAGAGTCCAGGAGCGCCTCATGTTGTCAGTTCAGTATGTCATGGGCAGTCAGCAAAAAAAGAAAAGATTAGTTGAAGATATGATGTCACATCATTGCAACTACGAAGCGGGGAAGGTACCCTTGTTTCAACTTTACACAAGAAAATGAGAACCAAACTTCAGTCTCATGGGAAACCGCCCAAGATGAGTGTCTTAGTGTCACTGTTTGCTTGTTTGCTTGCTTTCAGGGCGCTACGGGCAACACACCAGTCTATGTCCACATCAAACCCATGACCACTTGCTTCCCCCAATGAGCACTGGCTACAAGGCCAACTTCAGGATTCCTTCCTTAGCTGATGAGTAAAACCACGGTCAGATTTCTCCGTCCCTCACCGCTCCCGGCAAACACTGCAGATGCACCAATGAGACCACGAGTGCAGAACAAACGGAGCCTGCAAACGGAGGATCTGACATTTCACAACATGGCAGGATGCCTTCTGGAAAATGTACTCGAGAGACAATCGGAGGAAGTGTTCTGGCAAGGAGATGGTGGAATCCGAGGGGTATGATTTCAAAATGGTGCGGTCTGCAGACAAGACGGTGGGCAGAAGGACAGGTATCAAGCGTGGCAGTCAATTTGTGGCATTCAGGCGGAAGCAGGGGTGACAGCAGCTTCATCTTGCAGCCGGGGAGTAATTAAAATATCCCCGGAATGGGGCACTAACTCACAGAGCCATCAGCTCGAACCCGCCTGCTTGCGAAAGATAGGCTGGAAACACTTACAGTGACTGATATGATGAAGAGCAAGTTTGGCAACTCATTCCCCCCACCACCCATCGCCACCTCGGCTCAGCAGCCCCCAGGAGGAGGAAAGAAATCAACTGTCATTCTGGACAGAGATGAACGCTGCTCGAGGTTGAACTTACAGGGCTCTCAAAGAAAGAGTGTCAAATGTAAAAATGCAATGCGTCAGGTTATGGATGAGGACTCGTGAGCAGGAATGTGGCAAGAGGCAGCATAGCGGTTAGAGCCGTTTCCGTGCAATAAAAGGGTCTGGGTTTGAATCCTTTTCCCATTGCAATAGCCTTCACCGACACAAGACAAACACCCAGCTGTACAGATGGGTAAACCATTATAAAGTTGAGCATCTAACACTGTAGGTGACCCTAAATTATGGCCAATAATATGGTAGAAAATTAATTCTCCATTAAAATCCCCTCTTCTGTTTACTTTTGCTATCCAACCTAACTGGTGTGAAAGGGCCACACTTTGTTTGGTAGGACAGTCAAGGATGCAGCTCTGAAGAGACACGTGGGCATGAGGGCAGAAATGCACAGGTTAAACCTGGTTGTGTTTATACCACCATACAACTGCCAGCCCCACCGGAGCAGTAACCCTCTTCCACAGACCTCTCGAGTTTCGGTGTTGACTCTCACAATGGCAGGGACAACACTTCCATTTTAAAACAAACAGCACAAAACAAAAGACTGTCTGTTGCCAAAAAACGTCCGTTTCCAAACCAAAATACTCCGGCAGAGTTGTGTTGTTCTAAAGATGACACCGGTGTCGAGTTTTGTGCCTAATTCTAGCGTGAGCTGTCATTTCCAAGCCTCAGCTCTGTCACTTCATGACAGCACAATTTTTGTTTTTTAAGATTATTACCCCCTGGAGATTCAATTACCTCACAGCAAAAACCCAGCACAACACGGTCAAAGACAGCTGTACAAAGGTCCCAAAAGTGTTCTGCAAGCACCAATGCCACCTAGATCCTTGAACCTGGGGCCTCTACAAGCTCCCTTCACTTACCGGGTCTCCCCTCCTCCCGGGCCGACTTCATCCCCCGTACAATGGAGGGAGCTCCGGGGCTGCAAACAACCAGTGGCGGGAGAGACCTGCAACCTTGTCCCTCTCCTTTGTACCGTGTGTGAGCGTGTGTCTCCTTCCCTGTGCTCTGTGTTCCTGCTTCAGGAAACTCCCACAGGTTCACCTATTCAGCTCCAACCCACACACACCTTTCCCCACCTCTCTCCTGGCAACAGCGCTCTTAGGTAACGGGGAGGAGTCAGCCTGGTCAAGCACTTTTTTTCCCACAGTATTCTCTCTCACACACACACACACACACACACACACACACACAGGGTGGGGCAAAGGAGTGCACTGAAAGGCTCCTTAGCAGAAAGAAGGGAGCAGATAGCAAGACAGTTAAGGGCTCAGACTTGAAAGCTGAAACTCCTCTGTGTCCCAGGAGAACGTAGCCTTAAAACAAACCAACCTAAAACTGCTCCGGTGAAATATCTCGTCGTATAACTCAGCTATGCTACAAAGCTCCCTTTCATTAAAGGTCAAGCAACAATATATAATGCTAAAAAAGAAAACATGAGAGGACTGTGCAGTGTCCCACGGAAGCCAAAGTAGAGCTCCAGCATATATCATCCACACAGGAGAGGAAGGAAGGAGAGACAGCGGTGAGTGTTCCGAATCGGAGACACACCACCTTTGCCAGGTGGCCTCCTGGGAGAAATCTAACCCAAACTTGTATGAGCAGTGAGCCGGCAGGCAGGACGCCAGCAAGGAACTCATGGGATCAGGGAGAGGCGAGTTCAGAACAGGGGAAGAAAAAAAGAGGGTATATTAAGTATGTCTTCAGGGAATAAACTTTATACAGGCTTAGGATGGGATCCAAATGGAGGACTGACGGCCTGCCTCTAACCGGGCATCGACCCCACCCTTTGTCATTCGATGTGTTTGTTACATGGGGTACTATGGTCTTCTGCAGTACTCTCCTCTGCTATATGTCAGTTTGCATAAAGGTATTGATTTTTGATCCAAGTTGCATGTTTGGTTTATACACCCACAGACTAAAAACCTTGTCCTGATACAATAAAAGGCCAACAACACAAAAAATAATCATACCATTTACCTTATACATCAAAATTGACAAAATTCACAAAAAATAAACATCATTCCAAACACTGCCGCACAAAGCGGTTAACTGCATCTCGAACAGTGTACAGCAGCAGATCCCACGAGGCCGGTGCCGCACCCAGGAATTTAATTTGCGACACTTTGGACCCAAATCCAGTTCAGATCTTCCACCTCACTGCCCGCAACGCAAAACACCCGAAACAAATGTGCGGTTGAATTAAAACCGTTAATTTTATTACGCGGCCATCTGATGCCAAAGGAACCAATAGGAGCCCTTCAGTATGTACAATTCAGCCAATCCTGTCGCGACCCCGAGCGAGCGTTGTTTCCCCACCAATCAGACGCATGGGGACAGATCACGTGACCAGCTTGTTTAAAATTAAATATCTATAAGTGAGATATTTTTTCCAAAAAAGAGAAAAACGAATGCGTTTTTTTAAACCTTTGTCTACACAACGCAATGAAGAGAAATGGACGAGGAGACAACGTGTGTGGTGGAGGAGCCGTTTTAAGCATTTAAGACACGTTCCACTGATGCCCAGCAAGACAGAAGGGCTGTGAGGAAAATCGATCATGTAATCAACACTTAACCCTTGAACAAAGATCACATTCTCATGACTAAGCGGGTGGTCTGCTGGGGGTCTGGACCTTGACTATGCATTTTTGCTTTTATTTTTTCCATTATATGGCTGGATATTTTAAGGAGGAAATTAACAGTCAACAGCAAATAGGCAAATTTAGTGTAAAATACACAAGTATTGGCCACTGTATCGTGTCTCCAAAACTCTTTCCTAACATATCCCAATACACAATGCATTTCCCCACATTATATATGTGAAATCTGGCAAACAGGAACTTTTCACCCAAAGTGAGATTTTTGAGTAGTCGAGTTCATTCCGCTCCAAAGAGGCTGCTTAATATTTGTAATTTTAAAATTCAGTTTCTGACATGGCTTGGAGAAGTGGGAGCAGTGATGTCACACTTCAGAAGCATACGTAGATGATGCTGGGGGATCATCTGGTGCACGCACGCACACACACACACACACACACACACACACACACACACACACACACACACTCTCAATGAAACATACAAGTTTAAAGGTAAACCTTTGGTGATACATATCTTATTTTCCTTTTCCCACCACTCTTTTGCAGTCACCTGTCCGAAAGAACTAATGGTGCTAAATACAACCACTTTCATGCTAAAACAGTTTAGCGATGTTTAATCCATTATTACTTTTTACTTTTCTGCCAGGCAGTGCCAGGTAATTTGGGTAGTACACTAAAAAAAAAAAAAAAATCTTCAATTTATTAGCTCACTTACCTAAACAATTCAAGCTTATCTAAATAAAAGCTTTCGTGGTATTTATATCTGAAATAGACACATTTCAAGCAGTACCAGCAAATACCTTTTGCTGCAGTGAATGACACTGGGGTGACGGAATTCCGGTGCATTCTAACAGAAACACGAACAATCAAACGAAATATTCGAAGGATGTGAGCATATATGCAGAAAATACAGTGAAGACAGTGGCTGATGAGCAAAAGTGGGAGCCAACTTCATTATCCAGAAAAAGTAGTTGAAACAGATTTTTTTTGCAGGGTCACAACCATAAACCCGCCATAAAACAGTCTAATTATGTAGCAAAGTCTGTGGGCCGGGTGCCCGCTGTGGCGGAGCCCCCCCCCCCGCCCCCGCCAAGGAGAGCCAATGGTGGCCAGCAGGAGGCTTGTCGCGCTCCCTTGGGGTCACCCCAGTTTACGGTATCACTCTGGAATATTGACAGAGGTGGTGCTGGGACCAAGCAAGGATGTGGACAGACAGTTAAGGGCACCCCCTTGCAGTCTGAAGGTTGTTGGCTCGCATCCCAGTAGGAGCGCCACCGTTCCAGTAAAACATCCACGTGTATAAATGAGCAAAATTGTACGTCTCTTTGAATAAAAGACTCCTGGCAACTAAATAATTGTAATTTAGAAATCACAGACCTGCCAACCTTGTCACAAATCACCCTGCTTTGCCATAAGCTAATGGCACCCTGGGAGCAAAGCATGGGGGGGGGGGGGTGACATTTCTTTACAGGCAGCGCATCCGCAGATGGTCTCTGGATCATTTCCAGACCAGCGGGAGCGCCAACCGCAGCGCAGCAGAGCCACACTTGACCGTGTGGGAACGACCTTTACCGTGATGTCTTTTTCCAGTGCTTTTCGATGGCTTTCAACGTTCGTCGCAAGCATGTAAAATAATTGAGTTATGGCCTAAATAATATTACAGACAACAGCACAGGCAATGGCCCTAGAGAGCACGCAGCGGGCACACGTGCAGTCCGTGTTCTGTATAAACATTCGAGAGCGCGGTCATTTAAAAGCATCTATGCGTGGAGTGAAAAGTCCATTAGCAGGAGTCTGTCGAGCAGCAATTTCGGCGCTCGCAGGACAGGAGCACTCGGATGCCCAGCCAGCTTGACGTCCACATTTCAGACGGCGAATCCGTAACGGCACAGTACGCATGTATAAACGTGTGTATGGGAGCCAGCGCAAGTGTTCGTGCTTTATTTGCAGTTATTTAGCTAAAGTGTTTGTCCGAGTCGACTTTGGTTTGTGCACAAAACCGCTTCTAATTTAGATTTTAGCGGACGCTCGTCTCCAAAGCGACGCGCGATTCAGGTTGAACTGTGTTTCAGAGCAGGAGTGGTAAACGTATACAGAGGCCGTCGGAGGGGAAATATAGAGGTGCCAGACGGCGGGACGCAACTTTATAGATCAGTTAGGAGATCGGAGGAAACCCGGGTCCTCGAGAGATGCGACTGGGAGCTACTTGAATGTTGAAAGGGATTCGACAGCTGTGAGGGACAGACAGAGCCAGTTCAAGAATGCGCAGGTTTTCTGATTCACACCCTTTGTTAGTGGGATCACCAAGCAGCCAGAGGTGGTCACGTATACAGCAGGGTCATTGTTATTCTAACAGATCAAGGTGGGGGAAGGGTACTACAGCCAGACTGGGGGGGGGGGGGGGGGCAAACCCCGAGCCCCCCCGACCGCAAAAAAAAACCCCCANCGGCCGGGGGGGGGGGGGGGGGGGGGGGGGTCAAACCCGAGTCCCTCTGACTGCAAACAAAAACCTCTAACCAAAAGGCTACCTCTGTAATATTCCTCACAATCTTCTTGAGAGACAAAAAAAAAGCTGTCAACAAACCTGGAGGCTGAAGCCAGTTAGCGGTCAAGTGACTGAGAGCACCAACAAGCCACCTGCTTTCCACTGCGTGTGCAACCATTCTAGGGGCACTCGTGGGGAAGTATGCCGACTTCAGAAAAGCCAAAGGCTCCGTTCGTAGATTTAACAGCGATACACTTGACTGGTACAACAGCAGGGCCCCTCCTGGGAAGTAACTCAGCGGCCTTCTGGGACTGGTTCTTAAACGCTCCACAACCTGCTGCTAACCCGCTGTGAACACACACACGCGCTGCTCAGCGAGCAGCCGCCTACGCTCGCTGCGCTGCCAACGCCACGCAGGGGAGGCCGTCCCTCGCGGACGAGTCGGGAATCCGACGCCAACGCCGCCTCGTCCAACAGACAACCGGCGCTGAGGAACAAGCCAAGGAAGAGAATCAATGAGGAACCAATTTCATTTCCTCCGGCGGGACCCTTTGTCAAGCCAGCAGCCTTTCTGCTTGGGAAAGATGAATGCTGGCCTTCAGCACCCCGTCTCCTCCGGTTTGTCCATTATTACTGCGAACCGAACACAGCTCCTGGCGTCTGCCGCTGCGAGATGCTCCCTTTATTAGTTCCTGAGGTGCTACAATTATTACTCATCTACTGGGAAGCAGAATTAAATCATTCCTAGTGATTTTCGGAGCAACAAAAGTTGCTCTCCAGCACTGCCGATATTCTGCCGCCACGTCAGAATGTTTAATTCCATGACGGTTGCAAGTGCCTGTTATATACTCCTATTTTATAAGCGCCACTGACTTCCTCTAAAAAAGATTTCCACACAAATCAGCTTAGTTATTCATTTGTACAGCTGGGCTGTTTTATGGTGTCAGTTTGAGGAAAGTACCGCGATCGATAGTAAAAAAAAAAAAATTACTACATCTCTATTGCTATGCTATACCTGACTACAAAAGAATCCACCTTCATCACATGCTCCTTTCCAAACTTTACTCTAAACCAGGTCAATAATTATTATTTTAACAGTTATAATTGAGCAAAATATTTTAAATTGCAGTAATACCTGGATTAGCGCTCCGGGTGGATTATTGAGAAGGTACAGAAAATACGGCATTTTGTATAAATGGAGCTCACAGACATAAAACAGAACAGATTACTTATACCTTTACCTATAGCAAATGAACGCAGAAAACAGTCCGTCTACAAAACGTCACCAAAACGGTTTCAAAATGTAAAGTGAAATTTTGAAAAGTGCGGGAAAATATTAGAACCACTCAGAAGAGTAAAGCAAAATTGCCGCTGCAAAAACTGCCACAGGCGGTCGTGCAAATCGAGGTGTGTTTAAAGCTTGGTGTTACTCTGCTTCCAAAACCCACCCATTTCTTCTTAATCTCGGTACAGAGGATAAATGGATGTCGGCATAGAGTATTTATGGAACTCGGTAGTAATGAGCAGTGGGCCAACATTGGGGTCTGAGTCTCTCAGCACCACATTGCAACTGCACAACCTGCACCTCCTTCACATCATGATTTATCTTCTGTTTAATTTGGATAATTGAAGGGGAGGAGATCAAGACGCAAAGCAAAGAAACCACTCTGTAATGATGTGGGGGGGGGGGGGGG
>UFQX01000189.1:335959-375102 GCA_900497675.1 Arapaima gigas | reverse complement strand
GGGGGGGGGGGGGGGGGGTACAACATACACATACCCAGTTATCCTTCTTCCTTCAGTGCTCCGTGATCAACTATGCTTTGTGCTCAGCCCACGTTGTTCTTTCTCAGGGGTCCTCAACCGGAGCACTCCTCGAAGCCCTCTCTCTCTCCACGGTACCGGGGATCCAGTCGGACTAACCCGTGTAAACTTGTTTTCCTTCTCTTCCTCTTTGGGTCGAAAGCCCATACGCATCGATGTCATCCTCTTCATTTGCCCTCTTCTCCACTCTGAGTCAATCCATCACCCAATCCTAATGGGACACCTTCAATCTCCTACTCCACTCTTCTGTTCCTTCACAACGCTGAAGCCCCACACACACCACCATGGGGAGTCAGCCATGTGCCATGCCTAGAGTGGGGTCTGGGAGAACCTCTACAGTCTAGAGCTGAGGTTTTGAAGAAAGACCGTGGGAAAAGGGTGTTAGGAGAAAGTGGAAAAACTATAAGGTGGTTCATGGGTAAGAGAAAGGGCAAGTAACTGGAGGGGGGTGGATGAGCTGGGAAGTCGAGTCTGTGAGAGGCGGCTGAAAAAGGAAAAGGGTTTTTTTGGGTGGAGAAGCATTTCACGGCTGCTCTTTTCAGTTCTTCTCCATCTTCATGAATTCACTTCAACAAAAAATTTTTAAAAAGTAAAAAAAACAGAAAAACCCTGCATGGGTTTCAATGGGAGCATTTTCTCTTTGTGGGGAAAATGGCTCCCAGGGAACAGAGTACAAGAGGAAAGTCATTACGCCAAGGAAACCGAAAGCCAATGAGACGCTGGAAAATTAGGCACTTTTGTCAGAGGGGGATCGATATATTCGAGAGTGTCTCAGTGGGGACCATTGTCACAGAAACATGGCAGGCATGAAGAGTCCAGGCAGACAGCAATTTACAATAATCTCCGCGACGATAAAGCGCACATCCAGCGGAAACGGGGCCCAAAATTGGACACTCGTGTTCCCCATCGCATAAGTAAAGCGGCACAATCACCGCAGCCATGCATGAGTGCTGTAACAAACAAAAATAATGTCACTTCTGCTTGGCTCCGAAGGGACGACGTTGCGGCAACCCGTTTGCGGACTGGGCAGCAGCTACCGTACCGCTTTGGTGCGACTCTGCGCCGCACGTGCTGGCTCGCCACCTCAGCCCACCTACTGCGAATACACGCGTGGAATTTCCCCGGGCCCATCCGGGGCACGTCATCTCAGCCGAGTAAACACATTTTACCGTCAAGAACAGGAATTTGTCTTTTACTGAGGAAGCCTCGGCGCTCATTTCTAAGGGCGCAGATTCCTGCGATCCGGGCTTTCGTGCCAGTAGCTTTCAGCGACGAAGCTGCTTTATTTCCTAGATGAAATGTCATTTCGACTCGGACGTGATGGGAAAATAATTCGACTAACAATCTCACTAACAACTTTGCCAACACCTTAGGCCTTAATTCATTAGCAATAAGTTACTGTTTCGAATCTGTTTGTTTATGCGATTTGCCTGCAATAAGTGGTCGTGTTCAGCTTTCGGTGATATAGGGGTTCTGCGTCGGTTTGGGTTTCGGCAACTTGGTCCAGAAGATGGGGTCATGAGGGCGAATTCCTGAAAATAAACCACAGGGGTGCGAAGGGGGAGGTATTTAAGTTAGACAAAGACCACAGCAGGAGAAGGCAATAAAATACGAGTGTGACTAAGGTGTTTTAGGGACGATTTGATTTTTAGCACCGTTTCTCGATTTACGTGCCGATCTGCTCGATTCACTGCCCTTAGTCCTTAGAAAAATAAACGGCCGTGTACATACATGCAAACATACATAAATAGATAAATAAGCAAATAAAGAGCCATGCTTGTCTCCTCTGGTGGTTTCCATGTAGTACTGTGGTGAACACAGTAATATTTACTGCTCTTCTGCGTGGGTGAAAGCGATAAGGACACGAGTTATCACTGACCGCAAGAATAGAATTCTAGGGGTTTCGTAGGCTGTATGTTCACCTGGTTGTTAATAAAATGGTTTTATTGGCTTCAGTTACGGGGCAGTTATGAATCCTTTTAAACAATATTACAGTTGTGAACACAAAGTGTGGCTTCTTACAAAAGTTTTTTTTCCCAATGTTCTACCGAAATTTGGGAAAACTGTGGCTTTTGGGTTGGGCAGGAATGCGTTATAATTTTCCCTATAGGGTATCGTGGAAACAGTGTTTCTGCACAACGCGGCCTTATCAGGACCAAATAAATGGGGTGGCTGTTCTATGTAACAAACAAGTAGCCGAACCCACCAACGTGACTTTGAAGACCTGGGATTCAACACAACCAAAACTAACAGCTGGATGGGGCTAAAGACAACATCGCACTGGTAACATCTATGGCTCAAGCGATATAGATCTACCGATCATGAAGCTCTGTCTGAAAGCACCTTCAACTGATGCATGCTGCAGTAAACCTGCTGCGGGGTGAGAACTCCATATTCAGAAGTGGTCACTGCATTCTGTACGTGGGTGTGGGTCAGGGAGAGAGCGAGGCGTGAAGTAAGGTAGCACACCCTTGCTACAGTAATAGCACTGATTCACGTTCAAATATTTGATGGTCGATCTCCACGGAGCTGAAGGGAAAAGGTCACAGAGCAGAGCCCTCCAGGTCCTTCAGAAGGGGGCCAGAGGAAGGTCATCACAGCTGGAAAAAGAGCAAGGCCCTTTGCAGCGGCAAGTGTCAGGACGTGCTAAGGCAGCTTGTCTACATAAGCCTTTCGAGCAGCTTTGGGGGCAGTACCTCCTCCTTACAGGCAAACGAAAAGGCACGTTCTCAGCTTCAGACGTGTTACTCTGCTGATGGGAGCCGGTTGGGCCGCAACGATTTGGTGTGGAACAGCAGCCCCCTCCACCGCGTCCCGCTCCGCATGTGACAGCTGCAGTGCAGTCCTTCAGTTCCCATTAACACGAGTGTCACTATCAGCACAAAATCCCATGGCATACAGCGCTGTACCCCTGTGCCACAACCTGGAGCTGCAGTGCTGCAGGGTGACCTCCTGTGGGGAGGGGGGGGGGAGTTAGCACTGAAATGCAATAGAGGGGGAAATGCTGCTGGGCTGGGCTGCGCTGCAATGCTACGTAGGAACATATGCAGCAAACTAGTACTGAAATGCAATGCGAGGAAGAAGTGTTAAATATTAGTGCTGAAACACTACACCGGGAGAAATGCAGCCAGCTGGGGTTGAAACACTAAGAAGTTCTCCAGCGGCAACATTCTACAATGGGTGAAATCAAACCTGCCGACGCTGACTGCTACAGAGGAAGACAAGCGCTGAAATGACGTACCGGGCGAAATACTACACGCAAACAAACACTTACAGCTACGTAGCGAGAAAGTCGACAAGCTACTGCTGGAATGCCACAGAAGAAGAAGAAAGGCTAAAAATCGAGCGGTGAGATGCGACAGAGAAATTCGACGAGTTGCTGCTGGAATGATACATACGGGGCGAAAAGCTGGGAGATGCCACTGAAATGCTATACTGGGTGACATCCTGCGGTGTAGGATTTCGCTGAATGCTATATAAAGAGAAACGCTACTGCTAGACAGCGGTGAAATGCTGGATTTGGCGAAATGGCAAAAGCTGTAGCTGGAACCCTAAGCTAAATAGAAAGAAGAAGAATCAAAAATCTTCCACACCGTCATACAGCAGGTAGAGAAGGAAGAACTATGTCAAGTCCCTTGGGTCCAGAGTGTACAAAGAAAATTTATAGAGAAACAAATAAAATGATAATATAGGTATAAATAATTTAAATATAAATGAAAGATTAAAATATAACAAGAGAAGAATATAAATATATATGTGATGTCAGTGCAACACAGTGTAAATATTGTGCAAACAGTTGGTGGTCCTTGGCAGTAGTGGGGGTCAGCGGTGATTGGGTCTGAGATGTTGAAGCTCAGCAGCCTGACAGCCTGTGGTTGAAAGCTGTTCCTGAGCCTGGTGGTTTCGGCCCTCGGGTTGTGATAACATCTCCCAGAGGGCAGCGGTGAAAACAGATGGTGGAGAGGGTGAGAGGGATCTATGATGACGGTGAGAGCTTTACTGACACACCACTTGTTGCAGGTGGTCTGGATGGTGGGTAGTGGGGTCCTGCTGCTGGACTGGGCAGCCTTCACGCCCACAAGCAAGAAATGCCACAAACTAGTGTTTAAAAGGCTGTATGGAGAAATGCAGCAAGATGCCAATGAAATACAAATAAGGAAACTTCTGCATCAGTGAAATGGTGCAAGGCAGCAGGGAAAAGCAAAGTAAGGAGAAATTTGACAAGTTACCACTGAAACGCCACAAAGGGGAGGAGATGTCCTTCAGGAGAGAAATGCTACAAGTCAGTGCCAAAATGCTACAGTAGGGGATAAACGTTGAGAGCCATTCTGGTCACAAATACATCTGATCATCTTCTGTGCCCACGGGGAGCCGTTGGCCACAGCTGAGCTTGTGACACCAAAACTTGCAGGGCTGCAGGTTTGACGCACTCCTGCAATGTTAAGCCCAGCATACAGTTCAGAGCAGTAAACCATTATCATGGGGGGGTTGGGAGAAAGCTTTGAGGGGTTAGTGATGAATACACCTGCACTCCAAACCAGGGGCTGGTGATGTACAAGGCCTGAGCAAGCACATTTTGACAGTACAGCGTCAGACAAGCTAGGTGGGCACTTTCCTGCTCCTTCTGCAGCCTGTTGTGTGTGTGTGTGTGTGTGTGTGTGTGTGTGTGTGTGTGTGTGTGAGTGAGAATCTAATACATTTATTCATTTATCTGACACTTTTCTCCAAGACAACTAACAAAGTTGAGCTCTCGACAATAATTTACCCGTTTATACGGCTGGGTAATTTTTTATCGTACCAATTCAGGGGAAACATCTTGCTCAAGGAATGACAGCAGGAGGTGGGTTTTCAAACTGCAGCCTTCAAGTCGAGAGGGACAGGATCGAACCACTGCACTACCACTTGGCCCAGTAATATTGGTGGCGAACCAAGCTTCTAGACTGAATAACAGTGCTTCTACAGGACGCTGTATGTATGAGACAGAGAGAAATCAGGTCTGCTCATATCTCATTTCGATTCCTCCATAGTCAAGGGTATGCAGCATGAACTCCACCCACCCAGGTTCAAGGCCATACTGGTGGTCTCCATCTCTGACGTAAGCAGACTGTACAGACTGAACCACATTGCACGCTTGGCTTAAAAAAAAACGGACTACTTAGCAAACGCAAAAATGAAACTACGTTAGCTGTCCGCATCACAACCTGGTAGAACAGTTGCATGGGAGCAGAGGTTGATGGAGACTGGCATGCTTTTCAGTCGTGCTTAATATTGCGTTAAGGCTTATTTGAGGGGACATATCTAACCCTCCAGACAGGCTTTGCTGTGCAGCGTGTCCTGCTGCTTTTGCGATGCTGAACCGGTGTAGTGTATCTGGCCATTCACGCTTGGCAAACTGCAAATCTGTACAGACAGTATAATACGGAAGTGACCGCTATCATGAGCTGCTCATCTGGGATGGTACCGGCAGAACCGCGCTCGCTACTTCAACCAACCCGTCCTGGGGGGGTCTTCAGTTCCAGGTTTGGTTAGCATTTCAGGATATACATCAGTTTGTCTACAAGGCCATTCTAGCCCAGTGGTGCCAATCCATCACACCATGCTTTCATTGGCCCATTTTGTATTTACAGAAGAATTCTGCATACCTGCAGGGTTAAATCTGAAACTGTAGAAATATGATGAACCGAAAGTGTTACAAACATAAAATATAGTAAATTAAGTGATACCCAAAAGCACAGTCCAACTAGGACGATCCCTTCAATCTTCATTGGCTTTATGGACAACAGCCAACCAGTTCCCTCTAATCCCATCCCTCTGCACCCCTGGATACTCAAATTCACTCATATATTCAGACACCTGTACCCAAAACCCTTCTGGCTCATTTGACTTCTCAACACAGCACGTTCCACGCCATGAACCTTACCCTTGTCCAACGATGAGTCTGGCGTTGTGAAGTTCATCAGGCTTGTTATGTCCCCTTTGAAGCAAACGTCCGTCACAGGCTTCTGTCTCGGGTGGAGAGACAGGTCTGGAAGAAGAGAGACAGAAGATCAGTCCTGATAGTGAAAACCACGGGTGGCATGCGTTTAAACAACGCTCCGCTGCACATCCTTCTGAAATGCCATCTCCTGGTATGGAAGAATAAAGGGATTTTAAGGCTAAAGCTAAGGTGTGTCTATGCTAATTTCCCTTTGTAAGAAAGTCTCGGGTGGAACCGTACGTGAACGCGTGCGCGCCACACACGAAGATGGAGGCTGCCCATTTGCAAAACATTAGAGGGGTTTTAAAGACACGTCAGCTTCGCCCAAACTGAACCAGCAGCACTTCGTGCGCAGGCCAGTCACATACAGCAGTTTGCGGTTCCGAATATCTGCGTCACATTCAGGGTTTCGCCTACAACTGTGAGTGCGGTGGCAAAGAATCAAGCAAACACACCCTCCCCACGCTCAACAAGACAGAAGTGTTTGATTTCACGCTGCCCAAAAGCTGAAACCATCTAAGCCTCTACAGATGTATTAAGTTTATTGCGGAGCCACATCATGCTAGGAAAACCTTTCGGGGGGTGGGGGGGGGGCTTATTAGCAGGAGCTTTCCTTTGTGGATGTGAGTCAACAACTCAGCTGCCAAACAAATCAAAGGGACACTCTCGTGTCAGATGGATTTTTCTGCTGCGCCGCGTGCTGTTGGCACAAGTCTTGAGCTACAAGCGGTGGCCCGCCGGTTCGTCACCACTCGATGGCCCGCCGCTCCTGGCTGTGGGGTCTCCCTCTGGGTTACGAACTGGGGACAACAGCCTCCGGGGTGGCAGACGTGCGAAGGCATCACTCTCGTGAAAGAGTCTGTGCTGTTTCCCCCCCCCATTGATTTACCCCATGCTTGGCATTCCGGGGACAGGGGTCACCGGAATGGCGGAGGTGATGAAGTACCCATGCTGCTGGACTGTGACAAGGTCACTTGTGAACAACTTTAAAAAACCAGGCAGTAAATCAATATACAAATACTTTGCACTCTGAGGAAATATGAAACTAGCACAGGATGCTACGACTTAATTTATATAGGTGGTCCCCAGCTTTGAAGCAGTGGGCAGAACAGACACGATAGATCAGATTTAGGCCGATAATAGAAAACCGGAGACAGGCATCTGGTTTAAAAGGGCCATAAGAGTAGCTGGTATGCATCACCCGGTGTAACAGGGCCACACCGGACCACTGGGAGACTGGGAGGGGGCCGTTTAGGGTGAACAGCCGGCTCGCACCAAACACCAGCGCTGCTTTTCGAAGACAAGCGCTGACGTTTCTGCATGTCTGCAATATTTTTTTGCAACAATGATTATTATGGTAATAAAAGCAGGTTTATTATGCCAGGGTAGGTAGAGATAAGGCCCCGCTCTTGGTGCAGTGCAGCCTGAGTGCTTGTGATAGGGGAGCAGGAGGAGCCCGAGGAAGGGAAAATGCTCCTGCGGTTTTACCAACACCTCCCACCCAAGAGCCTCAAGTGGCTGTGGAAAAGAGCCCAATTTCCCGGAGGTCCTGGATGGCTGGTCCTGGCATTTTGTACCCACTACGGGACCTCCGGGGTTAGTGGCGATCAACGGCGGCTTTTGCCACTGCGGCCTCCAAGGCCTCTTTGAAAAGCCAGCTTGTGGGTTCTAACTTGTCGACCTTCGACCTGGGCCACAATTTAGGCAAAACACATTTGAACTTTCAGGGCTATTGAAGAAAACATAGTTCAAAAGAAGCTACCCCCTCATCTCATGGGCACCTTGCTAAATTTCCCTGCAGCACTAACTTTGAGCATGGAAGTGAACAAGTGACATAGGAATGACCCAAAGGAGGTCTTAACTCCACTCTTTGGAAGGCACTACTGATATTGTTATAGGTTTAAAGACCCTTTTCATAGTAAAGAAAATGTGAAATTGGGAGGTCTGTCACACAAAGCCCAGTTCCACATGGTCGACCCGAGGGGTGCGTGCGGTCCAGAGTGTGCTGTCAAGCAGAGGTCTCTGGGTGCTAATCCCCCCTTTCGTCAGCCCTTCCTCGACCCCTAACAAGGCAGCCTTCTGAGGAATGGAAACATCAGGGTGCTTCCACAGTGACCATGTGCCGGTGCAGACAGCAGTGACCTTCTCGGTAACACTCACAAAAATACATTTAAACAGGCGGCCAAAAAAAAAAAAAAAACCAGTAACCTTTGCCCCTTCACATCAACAAAAAGGCCAGAGCGGAATAAATAACACTGAAAGTCACTTCCACATTACAAAGAAAGTTTATCATGTAAAATAATGCAGTGGTGACAGGGGGAGGTGAGGCTCTTGCATAATGCATTGGTGCTGTGTGTAAATAGCTCTGGTACTAACCATTACGGGGAGATATAGGGGGATTGTTGATTCCCCTCACTGCTGTTGACTGTTTGACAGCTTTGGCAGGTTTGCTCTTGTACTTTGAGTGGCGGCGAGACGTAATGAGGAGAAATAAAGCGGGTGTTCCGAGTCTCCGAGGCCCTCCTCCGGAAGCCTGCCAACATCACAGCCAACGCGGGCCTCCGCAATAATCACGCAAGGGGGCGGGGGGTTCTCAAAACTAGAGGGCAGACAGTTGTACCCAGGTCTCCGAGTAACACGACCCACGTGAAGTTCAACGTGAAACATAAGTTGTCAGTCAAACAGCAGACAGGATTACAAGCGACTGCCTTAGAGTAACGTCACCGTGTTTTCCTGCCACAATAATTAAAGTGGGCAAACAGACGGGTGGGTGGGTCGGGGGGGTTGACTGAACAGCACGTAAGCAGCCGCCACCGGCCCCGAATACGGAAAGACGCAACTGACAATTCCCAGGCCCATAAGCATTTGCAATTTATATCTGAAATTGAACAGACAAAGATTGCGTGGCCAGAAGTGAGGGGATGAAGAGAACCGATTTGAAATCCACTTTCCACGTCGCCTTGTCTATTCAACTCAGACACCGTGGAGCAGACGAAAGATGAATTCTTATTTAAACCTCAACTGCGGCCCATCTTATATATCATGTTATTTTGGAAGATTTATTTTGGCCGTGCCATGGCAGAATAATTTTCCCCCGCCCTCGCGCTATACGTGACTGCAATGCTAACCTGTAAAGACGCGGCACGCCTTCTGCCGGGGTCCGCGGCTTCCCGCCACAACCCGCTTATTTAGATAAGTGGTTTCAGGGGACAAAATAAGGCCCAATATATCTCCAAGCACACCGTCAGCTTGCAACGCATGTGCTTTATTGCAAATGGAAAGTCAAGCTGAATGATATTTTCCGATTCAAGCTTCTCCGTTTCTTCCCGGCGCAAAGATAAATGCTGTCAAATGGAGTCAAGACAATTACACTTATCACTTCCTTTTGCACTATGATTTCACGCTCCTTTTAAATGAGATGTTTTGAAGAACAAGAGCACTGGCTTCCTCGGAGTAAACTGCAGCAACACGAGAGATGCGGTGTGCGTACTTAGCAACGCACGTTGCCTTCCGAACTCGGTGGTTGGTTTCGTTTAAATGACATGAAGGTATAAGCTCATTTTAAACATTTAAATGCGACAAGCAAATCTCCTTAAACAGTTCCCTCCGCTCAAACTCTCTCCAACATGTCAACTTGAGATCATTCTCATTTAGCTCCAGTGAGCAACCAGTTTAGTTATAAAATGGTTCTCTCGAACATTGCTTCTCCATTGCTTGGATTTTACAGCCTGATGTTTCCCTCCACGTCGATCCGTTTTGGTGGTTCTTCAAGACGGATGCTGGGGGACCCTCCGAAGCTCCCTGCAGCTGCAAGCTCTTGAATGGCAGAAGATGAAGCCCCTCTCCTGCAGAGAACCCACTGGGTTATTTCCTCACACTTAACTGAAAGAACACCTCAGATGCGCCACCTCGATTTGGCATCCCCGTGACAGATACAAGCGCCCACATGCTGGATGTTCGCCATTCCGTTGATTTAGACTCATTGTGGAGAGCGTGCTGGTTAAAGATCGACGGTCGAAAACACAGAGAAGTGAAGGAAATTTCACTTGGCTCAGATACGCGGAGACAATGACCAGAAGACATCAGGGTGGATACAGAAGGGACAGAAAGAATTACTATTACAAGTTATTTTGCTGCTTAGTCCATATACAGTAGAAAACTAAGAATTTCAGATAAATCATCTTGCAAAATTTGAAAATATTAGCTAGCGATCACACAACTGGGCAACGCTTAGGGTACTTGCCATTTGGGTGTGGAGTGGAGTTTAGGGGGCTCTCACACACCGCCAAGCTCTGGATGACAGGTGTAGGTAGGTTTGTAGAAAACGGCGCACAGGGGCGAAGAGAAGTTGTTGGGCGTACATGTCTGTACAATTGATTCTAGCGGTTGCATCCGTCGTCGGCAGTTGAAGGATCCAGGGTTGAATCTCTAACCTTGATCAAGGCACTTGCCCTGAATTGATACGGTAAATATTACCCTGCTGCAGAAACGGGCAAAACCACCAAGTTGTTCAACACTGTCAGTCACTTTGGAACCAAGTGTGGGTGGAACAAACCGGCGCACTGTGGCAATTTCTACTCCGTCCTGTTCATCTGTTCCAACATTAGGTGTAAATAGACACAGGCATTGAAGTGCAAGATTGTGCAGAACGCACTGCCACGTGCCGCTCTCCAGCAGAGTGCGAGAAGGTACGGTCAAATATACAGGTAATTTGAATGTCCATCCGACTCGGTGTCTCCATCCTGAAATATGCGCCACGGATTCCCTACGACAGTTCTGCAGGGTTCCTGTACAGCCAAGAATTCCCTTCAGTGAAGGAGGCGTTGCACCTCTGAAGGTTAAAAAGCCACATTTCACTTCAGCCCAGCCTTAAACTGCTCATTACTCCCAGCAGTGCTGCTGGGAGATTTCCATTAGATGTCGACTCGGAGCCCCCCGGCTACAAGTCATCTCGACTCGCGCTGGCGGTCAGGCGATTCGCGGGAAAGACCGTGCGACAGGAACCGGGGAGAGGACGTCTCTGATGGGACATATCGGTGCACCGAAATGCATCTGCGGCCCGTTTTATAACTCGCCCGACGTCAGGTGACCTCCCCATCCCTCGGAGGTAGCGTCTAACGCCATTTTACCGTGAATTTATGTGACAGAATGTCAGGGCGATTAAAAGTGCAGAGAAGAGGAGTAGGAATAAGACCCAGGTGGACTGATGATTGTAGAGATATTTCCAGGTTCTGGCCTCGGAGAACCCCAACCTGGGTGATTTTTTGGTTCATACTCCGCCAGGCACTTGATGAAGATAGCGTGTGTAGGGAACTGAATCATGCCCTGCTTTCGAAAAGCTATCCCATGTCGCCTTGCACTTTAGTCTCCTGGTTCGAGGCTGCTTTTATCTGCCCTGACTGAGTTCTGCATCCAAAATAGACTTCTGTTAAACCACCGGTGCGGGTAGTTCTGGGGTCAGAGCCTGTGGGTCAGCCACACCTGTCCTGTCCTCACTGAAGAGGAAGAAAAAACAGCGAACGGCACGACGGCATCATGTAAGCGATACGTACACGAAAATACAAAGTTGTATCTGCCACAACCTAACAAACAAAAACAGGAGGAATTTTAAATTTTATTTGGCAAAACAGGAGATAAAGCTGCCACCTAGAAGGATCAGGGTTCAAATCCCATCTCCTGCTGCAATACTTACCCTGAAATGAAATGGTAAAAAGCGTATAAATGGACAAACTGTTGGTGGACACCAAAAAACATGTTTAACAGACGTACGGTAAAAGTCAAAATTAAAACGTGTCATTTATCTGTAAACTTTTTGTCGCATACATGTATGTCAAAGCCCCGACAAGGGATGGGTTTAGCAAACAGGCGGTGCCACCCCCCACCCACTTAAAGCTCCTTCGGAGGATGGACCCGTTGCTGCGGTGACATGGGGCTGGCAGGACAGTGACATGTGCAGCATCGCGTGCCCAGAGGGCAGCGGAGATGGGCGGGGGGGGGGGGCGGCGGGTCAAAGGAAGGGAGGGAACAGGCCTCAGCCATCGTGTGTCAGCTGTCAACAACTTGCAGAACCCCCGCCTGGGGACAGCGGCTAACTGCGTTCGGAGGCGGCGACGTGCACCGTCTGGCACTGCCTACACCACATACGTTTCCATGCCAACGTGACAAATGAACGGCAAGGCTTTATCCGGGCGAGGGCCGTCGCTGGAACTGAACGGCGCAGGGTTTTTTTGAACAAAAAAACGCAGGTTGGAACCCTGCCTTGGGCTAGATTAGATTTTATCTTAATCATGTTGACTTGGCCCTTTGTGATATTTCATACGGCGTAAACAACGACAAACATCTCAAAAGCCACTCGCTTATCCTCGGCTTTCCCAGATTCCACTTCGGGGATCACGTTTCAATCAGGAAAGTAGAATTCGGGCTTTGACACCGGCTGCCGTTCTCACAAAAAGAGCCGTCGAAGTCAGAATTTTACTGGGCCGGAACCTCATTTTCAGCACTTTTTTTTTGTTTGCATTAAACTGCAGCTTTTAGTAACAGGAATGCAAAAGGATGCTGGGAAATACGGGAAAACTAGCTGACCTTGGCCCTGGCTATGGAGCCGCTGGCGGATTTTCCCACGGCCGCTTTCACGCCGACTTGTTTCCGGACAGCGCGCGTGGGGTCCTATCCCCTCTGCCACCTCAGTCCCCCCCCCGGGGCTGAACGCCGCCCAGAGCCCAGTGAAACGTGAGCCGAATCACTGTGGGTCGAGTCAATGAGGCCGCCGCGCCAGTCGGGATCACTATTACTGGAGCTGCAAAGCACCATGGGAATCGGGGAGGAGAGCTTTTTTACACAGTTTGGCATTTATAGTGTTGAATCATCACGATACCCACGCTGGCCTTTCAGTTAATAATGTGCAACTGAGACTTTAACAGCGGTGGGAATGCGATTCGCGCTGTGATGGAGCGAAGGGGGAGGGGGGTTTAGCGTCCACACGGCACATTTTGGGTTTAAAAGTTCTGGCTTCGGCGCGAGAACAATTTGCAAAACATCTTCGCGTTCTGACTCACTGTTACAGCTGCTTCCATTACCGCCGCAGTTCATTTGTGACAACTATTTTCCTCTAAGGTAAAACAGCCAGATCCCCTCCTGGGTCTGGAACTGGCAGCATTCGAGCCACAGAGGTGCCCAGAAAAAAGCCGCAGTCGATCAGTTTGTTTGCACGGACAAGCAAAATTTGCTCACGAGTCCCTCACGGAGCAGACTGAGGAACTGATGTGGATTTTCAGGTTTTTCTGCATTAAGACAAGGTTTAAAACCGCAAACCGCGACCGAATAACTGTGGGTCAGAGATCAGAATCACCAAATGCCCCTCGATAAACAGGACATCACTGTCCAAACAGACCAACTTGTTTAGTTCTCACATAGTTTTCTTTTTCATCTGTGCAAAACCTAGTAATACTTAAGAAATGGACATTCCAGCATCTGTTGAGATGACAAACGCCGACACGCAAGTCCTTACCGTGATGACAGTTTCACAGTTTCCTAACGTACAAAAGCCGAACGAGAACAAGTCGGCAGTGCGGCGTTTAAAGCTGTTGCCTAGCAACCCAAGTTCCTGGGTTCAAGTCAGCCTCGATCGAGGTACTTCCCCCAACAGTACCACGGTAAAAATGAACCAAATGGATAATTTTATTAATGATATGTAAGCTTAGAATAATGTGTACATTTTGCCTGATAAATGTGAAACATGAAAACATTTCCTCTTACATCCTTCAAAATGAAGCCCTTTTCTTACTGGGCAAAAAATAAGAAAAAATCCATTCTTTATGGTCATTAAAAAAAGAAAAGAGTTGGGCGCTCAAGAGGCGACACAACAAGTTCCACATGAAAGCAGTCATTTCCCCGCTCAGCATATGCACACAGCTGCATGTTTCACAACTGGATCTCATCCCCCACAGCTGTCCGGCGTCTTCCCCAGAGATGGCCAAGTGCTTGGCGCTGCGCTGCCAAGACGCCGGCGGTAAATAAACGGCTCGGCTTGTCCAGACCGCGGCGCCGGCCGCCGACTGCGAGGTAAGAACACCTCTGCTCTGAGGTCCGAGCCCATCGGTTGGAGCCCGGTCAAAGCAGTCCCTGCTCTTTAGAAGTACAAATACTACCCTTTCCTACCAGGACCAATGTTTTCTTCAGATTTTTCAGCAGTATTATTCCAATCAGATTAAAACAGTGGCAGATGTGACAGAACGTGTGCTTTGAAATCAGGTTTCTGGTTCAGATCCCCATTCCAGGTACAATACCTGAGTTCAAGGTGTTGGTTAAATTTTATAGTCAAATTGACAGAACCATATTTCCTTTACAAAAAAAAAAAACAGACAGTTCAGTGGTTAGAGGTTCCACTCAAAGGACACAGGTTCAAACCCCTGCTCCTGCTGCAGGACTTTACTGTACCATTTCAGGACAGGTACCTCAAAGACCATCCAGATTTACGAATCACCGTCAGAAGTTTGTCGTGGGAAGCTGCTTTGGACAAAAGTGACAGCAGAGCTTCTGGCTGTGTACTAAGTGTGATTTGTGATATTTCACGAGTGAGTGTTGGGTCACCATGGACCACGGTAAAACTCACTCTGCAGTCCAGCGGCAGAAAAGCCAGAGTTCTGCAAAAGGTAGTTTATTTACCGAATGCCGTCAATCTCGACGCCACACATTTGTGCCCTGAACCGCTGCGAGGTAATGGAGCACTTTGCAGGTACCAGGGCCTCGGCGTTAATGCGGCATTCTGTAAAATCGTGGCGAGGCATTAAGTTCCGAGTTTAGAACGGAATTGCATCGCTGAAGCGGGAATTCGGCAGCGCGACAATCTGCCTGCGCACCTGCTCGCTTCCTCATTCACAAGATTTACTCTTCTGGGGACAACGCTATAAACGCGAGAAAGTTCACCGGAGGCGAACGGAGGCGCGTCTGACAACGCCAAGAACTCCCCAAACGGTGCGGGCTTTTGTTTAACAAAAACCAAATAACCAGTGCTGGCTGCTAAAGTGTTGGGAGAAAACTCGGGGGGGGGGGGAGTGAATGGTTGTGATTTATGCAATTTCAACGTTAACAAGCAGAGGGATGTGAAAGTGTGTAGTCACAGCAGGGGGTAAATGACTCAGACGTCAACAAACACTCATCTCCCACCTCCAAAAAAAAGAAAAAAAATTGGTATAACAGACAGAACTGACACGGCTCAGAAGAGGATGGCAGACAGCAAATTCAGTCAGTCAACAAGGTGAAATTATTGTTAACTAAATATGTTTCTGATCTGCATCTTAGATCAACAATGCAGAATTGTTCTTCTAACCTTTGTACACTGTTAGGTTTGCATACCATGTTGCTCAAGATCATTTACCACGATACAGTCGAGTAGTTTTTAGTGTGGCGTAGTACAGCGTGTTAGGTTGCCGACGATTATTTACCCGTCTCTATAGCCAGGCAATTTTACCGGAGCAGCTCAGAGTAAATAAATACTTTGCTGAAGGGCTTCACAGCAGGAGGAATTCAAACTTGGGTTCTTTCAGCACAAAGGTGGAAGCTTTGCTGTTACAGCAGAAGCAGGGATTTGATCGGAAAACCCCCAGACTGCTGGGTGACGGTTCTAATCTCCTGCGGGGGTTTGGTTCATGTCCGCTTTTGCACGGACAGAACTGGTCAGAGATCCACAGAAAAAGCCACCGGGCTCCGAAAAGAGCAAAAAGCAACGTTTTTCATCTATACGTCCGTGGAAAAGAGTTGGGATTTGCGACGTGCGGCAAGGAGGAGGGAGGATTTCGGGATCTCGCGCTTACAGAGCGGCTCAAAACAGTGACTGCGATCACGGGGGGGGCACGTCCCCCACCGGCGCTCACGCAACCCTCAAGATATGAACTCGAAACTTGTCGTGTTAAACGGATTTGTCATCACCAGCTGGTCCCTCCTCCCCCCAAACCCACCCTCAGCACAAGAGCTTGAAGAATAACATACAGTAAATGGCCCTGGGGCCGACCTTAATCCCCTGAAAGGGCACCACCCGCCACGAGCGCTCGGGGTAATTGCCTGGAGCTAAATGACACGGCATTTCCATCTAAAGGCGCGATGAGGAAGGCGATGTGTTTGCCGTACCTCGAGGGGTCCCGGGAGCGGCAGGCTGCGGAGAGATGAGAGATGAACATGAAAGGAGGGGATGTTATTTTAGATACACATCTAATCAGCTCTTTAAGGACCAAGACAGGACCAGGCAATTAATCCACGGTCCGCCGCCAGATCCGAGGCCGAGCAAGGGGTGGGCCTTCCCCGCGCGTTGGTGAATAACTACACGGCGCAGTGCTGGGGACAAGCGTGGCAGAAGTCAGATTTTGTTCGCCAGGACTTTGATGGATAAGACTGATGAGGGAATGGGGTGTCGCGTCTTCGCGGATCTTCTGTGGCGGGTTCTTGAGATGGAGGACACGCTCGTGGGTCGCTTTGCATTCGCTTTGTCTCGTACGGGTGTCACTTTACTAGGGTATTGCGAAACGTGGCACGAGCAGCTCGAGGCGTTTACCTGAGCGGTGGGGTTTCATCTGGAGTGACCCCAGCGCCGCGGTTACTCATTTATGCAGCCAGGTGGTCGGCTGAGTCCGTGCAGGTCAAGAGCAGTCAAAATACAAGTCCAGCTCATTGTTTCTTACAGACACTGGCGCAAAACACCCTCCTCAACACACACACACACACACACACACACACACACAGGCTGCTCATTTCATGCAAAAGAAACCAGCATCTCTCAGTGCAGCTGCATGGTTTACAATGAGTGTCGATGATGTGAATGAGGGACAGTCAGGTGGCGTGCAGTGTGAGGGTCCACAGTACACACCCCTCCATGACGCTGCACACACTCCCACCATACAAGGCGACTAACTGAGGTCTCGCGCCCCGCAGATCATTTCCGCACCTGCGTTCCGGCTCACGTTTCCCTGAAATACATAGAAATAAAGAAGCCGGGAGCCACTATTATATCTGGTTTATAAGATGTATACTTACTCTCGCGGTTGAATCATGTGCTTATTAATGCGCGGAACTGCAATGTTCAGCTGGTTTAAAAACAACGTAGTGTAGGAGTGTTGGAGTCCTGGCTCTCCCTCTAAAAGGCCTGGGTTCAAATCCCTGAGCCTATCACAGTATCCTAAAGTATTCTGAATCAACACTGTAAATAACTTGGTTTCTCATGTTTATGAGCTGAATGAAGGTGGAGCTTCTGTATTTTTGATCTTCGTGACCTTCTAGATCTTTGTTAATTTAAAAAAAAAAAACCATTGATCCAGGTACACTGTGTGATGTTTGAATCCACTGCAGACAGCATTGACCCCCCCACACACACTCCCGTGGGTTTCATAGCTGCGAATAGCTGACAAATCCCACAACGTTCCTTCACCTCAGCAGCCGCTGAGCTTCTCCTCCGAGCGCAAGCATTAGCATAATGGGAACAAACAACGGGGCGCTAATGGGGTAGCTGTAGCTATAGGGCCGGCCTGCAAAACAGCGGCGCTTCCCCGGGGTGACGTTCGGCACGAGCCCCCTGCCGACAGTCGCAGCGAGTGCCGTGTGGTTGGGGGGGTGGCAGTGTTGTCACAAAAGTGAAGAACCGGAGAAAAAAGCACCGCGAACCACGGCGCTGAAATGGGGAATAATCTCAGGAGCTGACTGCCGATCTGCGCTTCCCACCAAAGCAAATAAAAAACCTGTTTTAAGACTTTCTGGCAAGTAGATTAGCAGATCAGGAAAATGGACAGGCAGAAGGCAGGTGGACCCAGTTGCCTCTCACAAACCAGCGAGAAGAGAAGAGAACAAATTATTTTTTGTAGTCCGGCACACATCGGTGCAGCTTCTGGGTAGTTGTTACCATGCAAACTCCCATCAGGTTTGTACCCGGAGGGCCACTAAACAGTATATTGGAAAGTAATTGTGAGGCGTGAACCCATGTGTCTCACAAAACACAGATAAAGGTTCTCAACCTACAGCTCTTTCAATCATGTGCTGAAGTGGAACAGTGGGTAGCACTGGTGACTCACAGCGCCTGTCCTGTAGGTTCTGATGCGGGTTCAAATCGCACAGTCCAGAGACGTGTGTTGCAGGTGACTTAGTAGCTTTACATGGTGTTTATGTTGTGGGGAGGGTATTGCCTTATGGTCCCTTGTCCCACCCAGGGTGAATCCTGCCTTAAAGGATGACTCTGGACCACTGCAAACCTGCACTGACCAAGCAGCTATTGATGGATGGATGGATGGATGGATTTTGAGGGTAAAGGGGGGAGAAAAGAACTTGCAAAAGAATGACGTGAGAAGATAAGCACCGGAATGGGGACAAAGTTGGATCGTCAACTCCATACGAAGGCTTGGGCTGCTGTGCTGAAGACTTTGAATACAAGCGTGAAGCCAGCGATGTAGTTTGAATTAAAATAAACAAATACAGCAGCTACAAAACATGATTTGGCTGGCAGGCAACACCAGGGAATTAAATCCATGTAGCTTCATAACATGTGCATCAAAATAGGGCTCAGGGGCGCTACTGAGATGCTCAAAGATAATAGCAAAGTTGTAACTCTGGATATATTTAAGGCGTGAAAGAAAAGAAAATAATTCCTCGAAATGGAATTCTGCCATGCAGCTACCTTGTCGGTTTTACTCTCAAGCAAACCGAGGCAGTTTGTGCAACTTTAGTGTCACACTTTTCCTAAATGCCCATTAATTTTAATATATCCTATAGAGGGAATGATCTTAAAGGCCACTGGCTTTTCTTGCGGCAGTACTGTACCAAGAGCCAACATCACGCCGAGTTTGTCGTCTGGCATCACCTTGAAGACCGTCGGGTTTGAAAGGACGGCGAAGCCAAGCAGTGGACGGGGGGTGAGAGTACAGAGACACCAGATCAATAAAGCTAATCTAGTGCCTTCGAACTGTTCCCAAAAGTCACTCCCTTATCTCTTCCATAGGTACAGCAAGGGTGCCCTTGTGCTCATGGACCGGTACAGTACCTAGTACCACGACAGTGGTGGTGACCCCGACCCCCTCTCGAAGCCTCGTGCCGACCCTCCAGGCCTCAGACCCAGCAAAACAATTCGTAGCTTTACAATTGGAAATCTGTACTTTCCAACAGTTCACCAACCAGAGTGGAAACGTTTTGTCCAGAAAAAATTTAGAGCAAATACATGACAGGGTATTTTTGACACATTTATTGCACCGTTGACATTTTTGATAACCGTTAAATTTTTGGGAATGCCGGAGAACAAAATGTCTCGACAAGAAGTTGCACCCGTCTCCGACTCTGGGGTGCAGTCGGCTCCTAGAAACCGCTCACGTGGTTTTATCGGTAGGGCAGGGTACGGAAGCCATTTACCTTCCTTCCTGCATGACTTTGGACTGTGGCAGGAAACCCATGAGGAGAACATGGGGAGAACATGCAAACTCCATACTGACTAAGCTGAATTTTAATGCAGAACAGAACCCAGAGCATTGGACCCAGAAGGCCTCAACCCTACTGGCTATGCCACCATGATGCTGCCATTACAAGAATGAGCCTCAACTCAACATATTCTTGCATATATCCAGATACTTACAGCGGCACTAATCCAACAACAGGATCCTGCCCTGATATGAAAGATCTAACCTTACAAATAACTTGTGTGACTGAAAAGCATCACGTGATCTTCAACCCACACATGCTGTGCTTTGTCCTCATCGTCCACCTTACAGGAAGGTTTACACCCCCCCCAGCATACCTCTTTACTGCAAAGCCAGTCTTCAATGTCCCGCCTGACTACTCCTGTTCTTGCAATATTTATAACCTTTAATATCAAGCAACACTTGGACTGCAATGCAGCGATCTCCAGAGTGCGCCTTTCCCCCAAGATTTATCAACCAGAAATACTCCACACAGATTTGCTTAGCAGCAAAAAAAACACTACATTATTCACCAATTGACCGGAGGGGGGGTACATTAGCAGTATAGGTGTGTTCCAGGAACCTTTCGGCTCTATTCCTATCGTTTTCAGGTGTGTGGTGGGACCCAAGCCTTGTTGGAGGGTCCAAGAGCAAGAGTGAGACCTCCCTCCAGGCAGTAAATCCAGGACAGGGGCTTAGTTTTTTTTATATTATACATACATACACACACACACACACACACACACCCACTGCTGCCGTCACTGCCAAGGCCAGTCTGTGTAGGGGGTCTGTTTACGTCTATTAGTTTTCTAGTCCCAATTAGGAGTGTTTACGAAGGAAAGGAGGTGTTGGCAGGGTGAATAAAGCACTCGAGAAGGTGTGTGGGTGACGGGAAATGTGCCATGGCAGCTTCAGTGAGGAGCTGCTTCCTAATATACAGCACTAGCCACAAAAGTAGAGACAAAGAGGGAAACCAGTATTGACAGACCGAAGAACTCAGCATTGTGATGAAGATGGGTTTGCTATTGAAACCCTGAACAAAGTACTTAAACACAAATAAAAATGTGTCATTTGAAAGAACAATAAGTTCAGCAGGAGTAAATTTGGTTTCAAAATACACAGCTAACATTCAATGAGGTTAACTACCTTGCACAACAAGGCCTCTTCTAATCCTCAAACCAACAACCTTTGAGACAAAACTATGTTGTATAATGGGCTGTTCTACCTGTAGACCAGTTGCAAATTATTAAATGTCAAGCTGTGGAAAAACACCATCATGCTAAGCTATGATGCTAAACAAATGTGGGACAGACAGGAAAGCTGTTAGATCTGCCACCTTGCATTTGGGTCAGAACCACCCCATACTATAGCACTTTTGAGTACTTGTCCCAGATTGATATAGTAAAAATGACCCTGGTAAAACTCATGCAAGCACCTTATTGTGCAAATGAAGTGTTGGTCACCTTGGAAAAAAGCATCAGGTAAATAAAAAAAAATAATGTGCCAATGTAGTGTGGGATTGGAAGTTTTCCCTGGTGCGTGAAGGAATGGACTCTGTGTCACAGCTTCACTGCCGTCCGAGCCTCAACAAAGTCAGTATTTGGGAAACTGATCTGAAGGCTAGGAACCCTGAGAAAAAATGCTCGCATGAAGGACAGGATCATTATTTAGGGTATGTTTTCTGTTCCGAATACAAAGTGTTTCGGTGCAGTCACACACAAAATGAGCTTCAGTGTGTGTCCAGGCAAACCATGGGTAGCTGGCCTAAGCTGGGCAAGGGCTCAGAGGTAAGTGTGACAAAATAGGAGCTGGACAGTGAACGCCAAGGGGACAGTCTAGAGTGAGTCACAGCCTAATGTCGGGAACCGAAAGGGGGGACGAGAGGTTTGCAAAATTCAAACCCCCTGGTGAAGAGGGCACAAACTGCTCCCTGACCCAGTTTCACAAAAGGGGTTCTGACATCAGTCCTGATGTAAATGACCCAAGGACCCACCTAAACTGCTCTTTTAGCAACTATTACTCTATACCAGCAGAGTAGCTCTCCAGGCCTTGAGGGACAGAGTCCAGAAGGTTGTACAGAATTTATTTTCATTAGTGTCTGACTGACTGCTGAAGTACTAGGTGCAGTGAAAAGCCATCCAGTCAAATACTTCAATAAAGCAATTAAACCTGAACACTGAGGGGGTGGAAAAAAAAAAAGTCAGGTCTTGCTGCGGCCCTCGAGGTTTTACAAACCTCACACTATGCAGGTTGAGAACCTTTGAATGATTAATCATCTTTGGAAATGCAGATCTAGAAATAAGTAACTAGAAACCAGAGACTAAACAGCAGAGCAGAAACAAAAAGCAGAGCAGTAGCTGAACTCTGCATCTAAGATTTTGCTTTGACAGCTGTTCAAGATTAACACCTAAATATAACGGACACTTTGCTATAAGAAATTTTATTCCAGAGCTTTCAGAACAAAAACCCTCTGCAAACTACAATCATTAAAAAAAAACAAATACCATCGAGCGCTGTACAGTGTACTGTAATAAAAGTTATGCATGTAGTGTAATATACTACTGTATACTGCTAGAAATTTATCTGGAGTGAGAGTTCACACACACCGGCGTCTGTCATTTCTGCCAGTTTTCTTGCAGGTCTTGCAATTTGCTTTGTCTGAACACGTTTGCACAGCATCACTGCATTAACTGTGACTTAAGCTGGATAATTCACACAGAAAAACTCTATTTCATTGCATGAGTACCCAAGGAAAAAAAAATTCCCATTGTTTAAATTATCTACAAATATTTTTTAAAGCAAATTTAATTTTTTAAACAAACATTTATACCCCAGTGGCAGCACTAACACGAAAAACATCCTGTACTGCACACTGCACCGCACGCTATAAACATGAAAATCACAACACGAAGCGTTTTCTAACTGGGAGACTGATATTTACAGTGTTTATCCTGCTGACGTCAGGGGTTGGTAGTTATATAGGTGTTTTCAATTTTTAAAAAGTTTTTAAATAATGGGAAACAGGCACTCGATATCTGAAAAGTTCAGCATTCCGATGCATTTCCAGGGACGAACTAGATTCCAATATCAAGGGGTTACTATAGCATTATATCATTTGCAAAGCATTAATACAAAACACGCAAAAGGAAAGTAAACGTCAGTGGCTCCAGCAGATTTGTAAGCATGTGGAAAACCTACATGGAAGGGACACCAGAAATAGTCTCAATGAGGCTGCAAAGGTGCAACAGCATGGGGCGGGGGGGCTGCAGCTGAACATCAAACACCTAACTGTACTTGGAATCTGCGTCAGAGAGGCCGCATGCAATTAAAACACATATTTAATATTCTGCTTTTGCGGACTATCTTCAAGCATCTCTCGTGCCAGCAAAAGAGCGAGGAAATCACTGAATGGAAAGGGGTGCAAAACAAAAGCCGAGTCGAAACAGCGGGTCGGCGGCAATGAAGAAACAATGAGAGCCATATAAATAAAACCCGGGTTCCGCACTTTAGCAGCTCATCCACGTTGTAATTGGCTGAGTAATTTATCATAATAAAAGGCTGGAAATGTAAACTGCCAAAGGTATGACGTTTCGGTGGTTATTAGGAACACATGAGTAAGTATTAAGATAAATGGGCCTTAAGATGCAACAAATTAAACCGCTTAACATCTTTCGCTGACGACGGATTTATATAACATTGATTTAAAAATAACAGAGTGAAATCTAAATACAAAGCATTGCAGTACATGTACATCATACAGAGAACGTGGCAGACGACATCCATTCCTTTGTGGAACTTCCCGCAGGATCAAGAAATGATCGGTCATCCATACATTTGTCTATAATTTGTTATCGGTGAACTAATAAGACAAAAGCAAGGGGATAAACTCAATAAGGAGCTGGTTGTGAGCTCAAATAGTACCAAGGACGACTAAAACTAGAGATGAAACTTTGCTTTTCTCACTACAGGGCCTAATTTCTCAAGCGCGGGAAAACACGGACGTCGGAGGAGGAACAGTGGTGAAAAATGACTGCTGGTGCTCCTCTCGTGAGGATGAAAAACCTCCCTGGCAGAAGATACACAGTTACCTCAAATGGCTCACGATCAGACGTAACAAATTCATCTAAAGGGCCCTTTTCCCCACGTTCGCGCTCATCCTCGCGGGTCTTAAGCGTCCCGCTCGTCCCGGCTGCACGCAGGGGACCTGGAGGAGGAAGCGGGCGTGACGGACAAGCGAAGGCACCGCTCGGGTTCGCCCCACCCGCCTCGTCGACTGAAGGACGTGTCCACAGTCGGCGTTATTTACGGCGCTTCAATTTGTGCCGGGATAATAAGAGAGCTTCTCGCGTAGCGGGGGCTGATCTACAGTGATGTGAACACCCGTCACCTTCTACTCCACCACATGTAGATCGGTGATACGAGGTGTTACCCAACAGATATTAACAAGACCTTGGCGCTAATGAAGCGGTCGGGTGAAAAAACCGACACGTTTGGCACGACATGGCGGTGAGGACCTCACTCAACTCCTCTTGATGGCACCACAGGACCAGACTCGCATACATGATTGGAGGGAGAAGAAAGTTTACATTTGAAATTAAAGATGATCTTGATCCAGGTTTCCTCAGGTACAGCATTTATTTGTTCATCCATGACTTAACCCTCGGTGTACGTACGTACACACACACACACACACACACACACACACACACAGTATTTAAAGGCAGTCTAAGACAACCCAAGCTTTGGGCTGTGGGGAAACCCACGCCAACATAGTGAGATCTTGTCAAGTACTCGAACCCATGTCCAAATCCACAACTCAGGAGCTGTGAGACCATCACCGCCTGGTGTCCCTCTGTGCCACTTTCGACTATGACAGCTAAGGCTCATTTGCTGAGGACATACAGTACTGTGCAAAAGTGTTAGGCATGCAACTTGAATGTGTGTTGAGAAGTACAGGTAGATTCTTATCTACCATCAGGGAGGTTTCTCATTGGTCCCAAATTCATTGTGCAGCCTGAGAATGACCTCAAACACGCAATCTCAGTCATACACAACTATCTTCAGCAACAGATGGTCTGGTCCCCACAGAGCCCTCATCTCAAGGGCTCTTGATCTCATGATCAAGTCAGTCTGGGAGGACATGCAGAGACAGTCAAAGTCTGCAGAAGAACTGTGGCCAGGTCCTCAAAATGTTTGGAAGAACCTATCAATCTCTACCTTAAACTGCATGCAAGTTTGCATAAGAGAATTGGTGCTGTTTTAAAGGCAAAGGGTGGTCCCACCAAATATTGATCCGATGGAGGTTTTTTTTGTCTTCTGCACTTTTTAGAAGGTTTATTGATTAATTACTTAATTACAAATATATAGCATAAATTGACAGATATCCTGCAGCCTGGGATGTAGCATAGAGCCCTACCATACCCATCTAACGCCCGACCTATCTACACCCCTCCTCCCCTAATACACCACCTTGTAAGCTCTTCACCGGGGTCATCAGGTAGGCACCATCCTTCATCGGCGTTTCGCCGACTTAGGCCCACGACACTTCCGGATGGCTCAGCAGTGCGGCCTGGCGTCCCATCACCCACCCCCCTCCAAGCTTACTAGGTCAAAAGGTCCCCACCTAACTATACTACCTCACCGTCCCCCATTCTAGTTGCGCTCTCCTCAACCATAGCCACTGACTACCCCTCTCAGCTACTTGTGACAATTCCTTTACCACTTCCCTTAACCTACATCCTCTAATTCCCAACTCACTCAACAGCGCAGTAACAGTTCTTGCCACAAAGCCTCTGGCACCCACCTCTACCAGTACGTTCCATATGCCTGCCACCCTCGGCCACGAGCCTCAGCCACTAGTTCGTCATATCTCAATCTCTTCCTCTCATACGCTACCTCCACGTCATCCTCAAACGGCACCAGAGAAGGTTTATTGATTAATAAGTATTCATGGCATTATTTCTGGAACCATCCTGGCTTTATAGTATTTTTCCCCACAGGTGCCCAAGACTTTTGCACAGTACTGTACATTTATATTTATATATACAGTGCTGTGGAAAACCAGTCACCCCCTTCCTGATTTCCCCCATTATTGCACATTTATCACTCTGATTTGTGTCAGATCTTTAGACAATATGTAATATTAAACAAAGGGAACCTGAGCAAACAATTTTTACATTAATTTTTTTTTTTTTTAAAGTTACCCAGCACCCAGATCACCTGCATGAAAAAGTATTAACTGGTTGCAGCCCCTTTAGCAGCAACAGCTGCAACCACACACTTCCAATAATTCAGTATCAGTGCTTCACATCCCTCTTGACAAACTCCATCCCGCTCTTCTCTGCCGAACCGCTCCAACCCAGACACATTGGTAGGTTTTCCTGTCACGTCCTGCCACAGTATCTCTGCTGGCTTCCAGTTAGGACTTTTAAGCCGCTCCAAAACTTTTTGTTCTTTATCCATAGCAACTTATGCTAATTAAAGTGTGTGTTAGCGGGTCGAGAATATCCGTCGACCAAACAGTAGTGATAAAGAGCATTTAGAAAATCCTTCATAAAAAGCTTAAACTCACTCCCATTTAAAAACATATGTATATCGTAAGTTGCTTATCGCGTGATAAAGGCAGATTAATGGGATGGGCTTTAGCAAGGGATTACAGGGTGCCGGACTGTCGACGGCCGAGGGGCAGCGGGCTTCAGAAGTCCCATCAGAGAAATGAAGGTTTCCCCATTGGAGAAAAATTCTGGCAAATTTCACCACGTCGGTGCGTCTGGTGTGGGAACAAATTGAGGACGGAAGTATATGTGGGTTCAAAGCCCGCTGCGTTCCTGCAGCTTCTGCAGAAGGAGATGACCCTGCAGTGCAGTGTGGCGTCTACCGCCGCCTTAAAGATCAGCTCTTCAGTCACTCGAACCCTGGCACACAGATGGCCGCGTTGCGGTTCTCCACAGCAAGCGCACAATAGAAGTGCAAACCCGAAATGAGCACCTGAACAAAGGACACGTTGGTTCTGTGTAGAACACCTTGGCTGGTGTGCCAAAATGCAAATACTTTCTCACTCACTTAAAAAAACAGCAACAGCATTTATGTCAGAGCGAAACTGAACATGCGCTGCTTCATTTGAAAGTGTAAAAAAGTCAGGATCGTCGACTTCTGCAGAACTCTCCGGGCACTTTTCACGGCAGCGCCGGGCGAACTGCCATAAGCAGTGAGCGACTTTCTCGGAGGAGGACAAACATCGAGAAAGGAGCAAATAATCTGAGGTGTTTTGGCATAATCTACCTGCAGCGGTGTCCTTCCATCTGGTCAGAAGTGCCACCGAGGTGATATCGGCCTCCTGTATAGTCTCCAGAATGTTCTGTCCTTTAGGGTCCATTAGCCATCCTGTTCTTCCTTCTCCTACTTTATAAAGTATCTGCTCACGATGTGTCCAAAGTATGAGAATTTACAGGGTGGCCAATAAATCACTGTACTCCTGTGGACCGCAATGGTCCCTGTAGTGCGAGAAGGTAAACGTGTAACTTCTGCGCCTATGTTCGGTAGTGACCCGAGAGAGGATGTTTAAGACCGTTTTCAAAACCCTAACTGCCTTAATTTGGTTTCACTGCTTGTCCGCTATTTCACCTTCCAGGGGCCCAAACACTGGCAACGAAGCACAACCGCACAAGGACGGATTCCTCAAAAATGAAGCCGAACCTTTAGCCGGATTTTATTACAACATTTCTGGATCATCTCTGCATTTGTCATTAGTTACGAGCGACTGTTTGAAAAGGCACAGAGACTCGAGCCGCTCTGTACAGTCCGGAGTGGGAAGCATGAAATGAAGAGCGTTCCCGAGACAGTGACTGCGTAGAGGCGCGTAAATTAAAAAAGACGGCCGGATAATAACGGAGGAGGAGATTACAAGGAACCAGTGGAGTCCAAAGCCATAGTGGCAGTACGGATGGAACCTCTATTCAAGTGTCACCGGGAGATGACATGTTTGGAACCAAAAAAACGGAACGGTAAACACTGCGTTCCTAATTACCACCTAGACGCGGCGACGACAGACACAGTCTGCGTCTCAGCTCCGCGTGCAGGCTGCCAGGCGAACTGTACAGATCTTCCCGTGGACCTTGTTGTAAGCTGCGGCTGCGATGTGGTGGGACAAAGGAGCACACTGGGGGGTGTAGGGGTTGTAAACTACTGCTCATTATCCCCCCCCCCCCCTTCCACCACCACCAATCGCTCTCCCTCTGCAACATCTTGCAGTCCCACACGTCCCCCTCCAAAAGTGCTGACCAGGCCCTCTGCAGCCATAAAGAGTGATGTCACCAACCGTCCGCCCTGACCCTGCTGAGACCCAGCAGACCCCCCCCAGGGGCGGCGACATCCACCTGAAGGGCCAATTAAAGGGAGGAGCGGAGCGGGTTTGCGCGACAGACTCGAAATGACCCACTTTGCCGCAGAGCAGCGTCCTCGGGACGCCTCTCGGCTGTCCCACATTGAAGTCAGCGCGCGGACGGCGCAGTCACTGGTCGCTCCAGGGGAGCGGTAAAAATAGCCCTGCTGATTTCATCTCGACACGGATACCTGCAGAGCGAGCTGCAATCCCACGATGCTGCGCTGCGGCGAGGGACGGATCACAGTGGCTGCAACAAAAACAGGCAGGGCGGCCCAAAAAGGGCACCGAACAAACAAACTACTTGGCTCAGGCTGGATGGTGCTTAACACTCATAACACTCATAACACCCGAAGGTTGTTGGGTTCCAGGGGGCACCTGGATTCAGTGACCGCGAGCAAGGCAAGAGTGGACGCTTCAGAGACGGGGGGGGGGGGGGNGGGGGGGGGGGGGGGGGGGGGGGGGGGGGGGGGGGGGGGGGGGGGGGGGGGGGGGGGGGGGGGGGGCTGCAGAATCGAGTTAAAAAGCGTATCGATTTAGATTAAAGTGTCGGCTGAGAACGGCAGTAATAATTAGCAACAGCGGTCAATAGAGGTTTTTTTAATGAGAGAATATCAATTAGCTAATGAAAGCAGCCTGAAAAATTGCAGGCACACAAAAAAAAAAAAAAAAAAAAAAATTCAGACACCAGCTCAGCCTTTTTTCCATTGAGAGATTCTGTCGCGACACTAATGTTAATGTGCGCCGTTGTCCCTGTACGGGGCCCTCGGACGTACCGCGTTTGCCCACGAGCCGCTGCGAGGAGCGTCGTCGACCGGTCATCTCCGCGCCGCCGGCTCGCAGCTGCGCTCCTCTGTCCGTGCGGCTCTCCGAACGACACCGCTTTTGCCCCATTAGGCCCGCGGTCCCAAAGCGGTGGCCGTTTGTCCCAGGGTGTGACAGACCGCTCTTTTGGTGCTCGAGCGACAATAGGGCCGACGTCCTCCTGCCCCGCGGGCGTCTGCCACGCTCCAGATCCCCCGAATGAGGTGCCCCAGCGTGGGAAGGAAAGCGCAGACGGCGGAAGGAGCGTGTGCCCTATCGAGACCCCGGTCACTCGTTTCAAGCAGCCACCTCCCTTCGCGTCCCTTGATAAACCTCACTGCAAAATCCCAACGCTGCTAGTTACCCCAGGCAAACACCAACTGAAAGAAAAACAATAGTAATTAAGTTTTATTATACCTTGTCTGACACTCGGGCGCAGGTTCAAATCACTCCTACTGTGGTGCTCTTGATCAAGGTACTTGGATTGATAAATTAAAAATTACCCAGTTCAGTTGTATAAATGGGTAAATCACCCTCGTGTGTAAGAGCTTGGCCAGCAGGGTCAGATAAAGGTTAATAACAGTCCATTCTGCACTGCTTTTGCACACCAAATATTTATTTATCTTGGTAATAATAGTTTCACCTTGATTATGAATTTATGACATTCTGTTCTGTATGGCAGGTCTATGTGTCTTATTAATGAATAATAAAAGTACAACAACAAAAACAAACCGGGCAAAAGTGTTCGGGGCCCAGTGTCGTGCTTTCGGGAGGTGTGGGGGGGGGGGGGGGGTNGGGGGGGGGGGGGGGGGGGGGGGGGGGGGGGGGGGGGGGGGGGGGGGGGGGGGGGGGGGGGGGGGGGGGGTCAGAGCTGCTGCTCTGTATCGCGTTACCCAAACTACCTTGGTAAGAATCCAGCTCTGCTCGTGGGTAATAGTGGAGAATAAAAGCATCTGCTGCATAAATGAGCAAATGAATAAATCAGCCTGAATATTGGCAATTGGCAAAGACGTCATTTCGGACGGTCGGGACGCACCGGATCAATCTGGGATCCCTCCAGACTAAGGGTAAAGAGCAGTCGGCTTTCTTCTGTCTGAATGCATCATACATCATAACTGATGGCTGCGAGGGGGCGAGACCTAGGAGCTTCTCGATGTCCCTGGTGGGCTTCCACAGTAATGGTCTCATTTATCCACAGGCCGGAGGCGGGGTGGCGAGGCCGGAGGCGGGACAGACGGCCACCGCTGCCCGTTTCTCCTTTTCTTCTGTGCTCAGGGCACCAGCTGGCAGCTGCTTGGCAGTGTGTGTGTGATGCAGAAGTGTCCACGCCTGCAGGCCTCAACCAGCCTGCCCTTGCAGATGAGGAGCCCCTTGCTTGTGCCCCCAGCTGACCTGCAGGCGATCCTGCAGGGAGGGTCTCGGCCTAGTGCCCCCCCCCCCACCCCATCAAGGGATTAGGAAAAAACAGCAACGCAGAAGGCACGGTAGTCATTGTAGAAGCGCTGCTGCTTTTTACCGGCTTCTGTGTAAGAGGGATATGTGGTGATCTCATATTGCAGCAAACCGACTGCAGCTGAGCACAGAGCTCCCTGCTCTTCTATTAGGGCATCACTGAAAAACTCATACAGCCCCCTGCAGGTTCTCACTTTTTAATTTGGCTGAGGCTTTTCTCCAAAGCGTCTTCCAATTTTCAGTTTCTTTCCGTGCTTTACATATTGACAGATGGGTAATTTTTACTGGAGAAAGTTAGGGCAAATGCCAAAATTCAGGCGGTGGGATTCAGGTCCAGGGTCCTCAAAGAACAATGCAAGGGCTTGAACCGCCATACACCTACTGTCCTCAAGGAACCATGGGGCTGCAGTAATTCCAGCCTTGTTGTCATTGTCCACAGGACTGACTGGACAAAACTGTAGAAAAGAACCATGAAGAACCACTGGAACTTTTCATTGCTTTACAGCTACCTCTTCAGGACAAAGGGCTGAGCTGGATGTCTTTGTTCAGATCCACGTTTGCACCAAATAAGCCAACCAGAGATGCACCTCAGTGCTCCTCTTTCACTGCCATTTCACTCAGCCTTCTCGCCAGCTTGGGTAAAGTCAGCATGCCTAGGAGGAACGTACCAGCCTTAGGAGTTCCAGTTCCTCTCCTGCCCTCTGGCTTTTTCCACAGCGATCCTCCCGACTGCATCAATTCTTTACATATTTATCCGTGATTTTTTTTTTTGAGATTTGAATTATTCTACATCTAATCGATATGCTGTAAGACTCAAGCGGCCATATTGCGATGAGCACATTTCAGAAATAAACAAGGATTAATTGAATACTGGGTATTCTGGCAACCAGGGAAAGCATTGTTTCAGGCCTGAAATCTCATGGGGACAGGGAACGGTTTGATCGATCTGGACAAGCTCTCCTCCAAGCAAAGCAATATGTTGATTTGCTCTCATCTACCCCAGAACCCAAAGCAGAGCATGAAACGGGACTCCTTAGTTACTGTTGCCCCTCCAAGGTCCAGCCATTTCCTTCTCCTCTTAAACCCAAAACTTTCAGCTGACTGAGCTGGGAAAAAATAATATTTTTGCTACAACAAAAAAGATATTAGATCTTTCTACTCCACATGGATGAGATACATGGGACACATTCTACCAGTTCATGGCTGCCATTAAAGGAAGTGCACATGAAGGACTGGGCCAGCCCTGTTGTTCTATAGTTCTACTGGCCTCCTGATCCATGAAAACACCAAAAAGCTTGCTCAGGTAGAACAAACGGAAACCCCGGGTTGATGTTCAAAAAGGAAGACTACTACAACGTTATTGGTAACCTATAGTAGCCAGTTACCCAATGTAGAGGTGGACAGCACCTGGGGGCAAAGGGTCTAGAACCACTGCCTATTGGCCAAATGCAGTACCAGAGAACGGCTGCTCCACCCCCACGGAGCCAAGGGGCACAGACAGACCTGTTCCCCTTGCCAGCTGTTCAGGAAACAGCGGGGAGCTCCTTCGCTCAAAAGGAATCTCCCAGAAGGCCAAGTCTCAACTGAGACGGACAAGCGGGGAGGCGGCAGCAGAGACTAAAATCAACACCATGAAATATTAACTGGAAGACAATCTGATGGTGACGGCATCTCTTGAGGAAAGTATTACTCAGCAAGTGTGAATAATGCAGTAAAGGCTCTGTGTGTGTGGTGTAGGTGTTAGTCACTGAGGGCTGGAGCAACAAACGCACCAAAATTAATATGCCTTTTTAAAGCAAGAGGTGGTGTCTTCAGCATGGAGATTTTCGTTTGAAATGAAGTAACGGGGCAAGATGTGCAAGACACGGGGGGGGGGGGGGGAGATGTTTGGATTCAGTGTAATGGATGGAAATGTGTTGGACCGACCATTTGTTTGGNAAGACACGGGGGGGGGGGGGTGAGATGTTTGGATTCAGTGTAATGGATGGAAATGTGTTGGACCGACCATTTGTTTGGTGTACTGAGCTGCAGTGACTGCCGGAGCAAAATGTTAAAGTAAGATGCGTCGGATTTCTAGAAGTTCCCCTTTCCACTTGATGTTCAAAACCCCGGAGCGCAGTCATCGAGTCGAAGAGGATCAACAGACTTGCAGCAAATCGAAGCTGTGGTATTGTTAGAGAAACATGGTGATACCATGCTGAGTGTTCGCCGTCTCAAGCTACAAGGATGGAAGTCCAACCATGATCCAAATCTTCCCAAAGGGAGACCTTAGAGACCTGAGTCCTGGATCAGTCAGGCACTACAGCTCCATACTGAACAAGAGCAGTCAAATCTAAACATAAACATTTTACACACCATATTGCAGAAGTACAATAGGCAGCTTTACAGGACCCAGGTCCAAGTCCCACATGCTGTTCTACCCTTGAGGCAATAAGACATTCGGCTGTATCAGCAAGTAAAACTTTTGGGTAAAACCAGTGACTAAGCAACGAAACGAGAAAAATATGACCCCGCTCACCAAAACGGTGCGCATCTTTGGCATGGATCCTGAAAGCAATTATTTCAGCCATGTGAAATATTACCTATTCATGAGATTAGTTATTCATGAAGGAGGCCGTACCTGAAGATTTCTGACCCAAGTTGTGTCAGATCACCTCTTTCACAGGAGCTTGCGGTGCACTTCTGTTCGTCTGAGGGGAGCTCTTGGGTTTCCGTACCCCGTGGCCCCACAGAGGAACTGACAAAGGAGATTCAGGAGGCATGGAAACAGGTTTGAGGGGAACAAGGCAGAGATCACGGTTTGATCCGTTTAATGTTACGGCGGACCATCAGCCCACGCCGTTACGCTTTGGAGCCATTTCTGCCACGGAGCAGACCGTAAAGTCGCCCCTCGAACCCCCACCGGTCCCCTTTCGCTGTGTTCGCTGTAAAAACACAGTAACTTCTTCAAGAGTAACAACAATTGACCGGAATGGAGTCTGAAGCGATGCTAACACCGGGACCCGGAAGTGGCCCTGCGGCAGCATTTCAGTCGCACTGTCTGCTGAACCAAATATTTTTAAAAATCCACACAAATATCTAACATTAAACTATCTGAGATGGAAGATTTTAATGAGACAGTGTGGAACCATTATCTTCTACAAAGTGGGAAGAAGCAGACCAATAAAAGGATCTCCTGAGCGCAGATGCAGCCCTGGGGAAGAAAATTGATTTTCTGAGACGCACTGCTGGGTCTCAGCATTTGGGGGGTGGGGTGGTGCGCAGGCCATCTGTCCCAGCAAAAGAAAAATCACCCCCCCCCACTCACTTGTCTGCGAATATGATTTTCCTTACTAGAATATAGTCAAATGCCCATTCGTCTTTGGGTCATCCTCCTCAAAGTCCCGTCAAAAGGACCAGAAGCTCGACCTGCATCTTTAACAGTCTTTGCACAGCCAGCCAAGGCCTTTCAAGACTTGTGTGTAAAACGGAGATTTGAAGTGAAAGGCTGCGCAGCTGAAAAGTACATTTTCCCTGCTTGTCCTTTTTGATAAGAAAAGTTCCTCATCACGGGAACACAACACCTTGCATTAAGTTCTCACGGAATAAAAGGAAGTGGTGATACAGTTTCCAGTCAAACCGAATCTGCCGCCGCCGATTCCCCGCATAAGAGGATCCTTCAGACAGCCGAGGAGACAGTGCCTGTCGCAGCGGGACGCTTGGGGGGGGTCTCGCTGCCAAAACTGACATTTGAGAGGGAATCGGCTACGTCCTTGTGTAGCCGAGGGGGGGGGGTGCCGTTTTAAGCCGCTGACGGTTTCCTCATACTTGGTTATTGAAAATACCGTTTCTCTGCCACTCCTGGATGGAGGGCGTCAGACTTTCGTTTTACAGGGATATTAAATATCAAACTGACAGCAGAGGAAAAACACAAAAACAACTACACAATTAAACCTCACTTGTCTTTTATCCTATTAGAAATGGTGTAAGCGGGAGGAGTAAAACAGTTCAAGTTGTATAATGTGGTTTCTCTGTGGTTCACCAATCGTATAAATTGCAAAATATTAATTCTCAAAAAAAAAGTGCTGGACATGTATCCTGGTACCAGATTCAAAGTTCAGTGGCCAGCAGAAATAACAAGTGGTTACAAGCATGTTTGTAGAGGAGACAACTCATTACCCCGAGGGTGGAGAACATCATTAGGTTAAGCCTCCATTTAGTTGTCACCTCTTGCATTGTACAACGTGTGTTAATGCAGCCACCACTTTAGAACAACAACGTTTAATAAGGGAACAAGCATTTATGGCGGTGAAAACTAGGCAAGACCAGCTTTTCGAACCCCCCCACTGATGTCAGATTGTGCGATGCCCACGTGTTCAAAAAAACCTACAAATCCCTTTTCCCACCCCGACCGATTCCTGCATGTAGACGGTACAAGTCACAATTTGGGCTCTCGACACACGTGGATGTTCTAGGGCGCACCACGACATCTCAACTGTGAACCCTCAGAGCCAGCGGGGGTCCACCCGCCTGACCTGGACTACGCCGATGTGCGATTAAGCCAGGCAGGGTGTAGAAATACGCCTACACATGTATTGTATTCAGACGAGGGTCCTGCTCAGCAGAAGCTCAGTCATACCTGCTCCAGGGTTCAAGCCTGCAACTATTTACTGAAGGACGATGAGTACTGCTTCAGAGTGATCGGATATTACTGGACCAGAGAACAACTGCTGTGCTGATAAAAGTATTTAAGATGTTATATGCAGAGGGAGATGGTGAGCATCACTTATGTCTATTAACATATATTCAGTGGTACTGGAAAAGTATCCAGATCCTTGATCAACCCTGAAATTGTTACATTTTATTTCAAAAATAATGAAACTGAAAATTAAGGTGCCAATCTTCTATGCGGGTTTGCTTCACGTTGTAATTTAGACAGAGGTGGATCACAATTTTCGGACAGCGGTACAGATTATCGATGAAGCCGAGATCAGGACTTTGACTGGGCCGCCAAAGGACGTTCAGCATTTTGCTCTTAAATCATTCCAGTCTCGCTTTGCCTTTCTGCTTGCAATCGTTGTGCCGATCCAATGTGAAATGTCTCGTTTTATTTAGAATTTCTCTGTATTTTGCTCAAAATGCCCAGGCCCTGCAGATGACAAGCAGACCCACAGCATTACGCTCCCTCCACCACACTTGGGGACGGTGACCGGTGGTGGCACAAAACAAGCCTCAAAAAGAACAATACTAAAACAAGCCTGGAGTTTCCCAGAAAGTCGAGGTGACCAAGCTGAGATGCAGGAAAAGGTTCTGTGATTGGATGAGACAAAGATGGTTAAAATAATTTAAAAAACTAAGATACTCAGCCCTACATAAATACAAAAATACCCCACTGAATGTTCCAGTTAAGGAAAGAGAGGGTGATACCCAACCAGTGAATAGCTAGGAAAGTGGATACACAAACAGGTGAGCAACAACTTATAACTTGCTGTTCCTTGACATTGGACTCGTACACTGAAACTGACCTTCTGCAGACAAGAAGACAACAGACAGGTGATGAGCAGGGTGTGTGTAGTCAGTAAACCTTTGGTTGATAGTGGACACAACCAGTACGCTTGTTCCACCAGAAGTTCTGATGGTGGAATAGAACGGGGGGGGATCTTGACAGCATTACAACAAGTTTCATAAAGTATTTGCAGTATGCAAATGTTAAACTGAACATTAAATTACAATAAATACCGAACAAGTTCACCGATTTGTTATTTGGACACTTGCTGTAATATATTTAAACACAGCGAGTAACACTAACAATACCACCTGTTTTAAAGGGAATTCAAAAACAATTTAGACGGTCCTATAAAAGTATGTACGAATAAAGAAATTTATTCATGTATTTAAAGGATATAAAACGCCCCCCCACAGAGTATTCTGCCCCTGAAGGAACCGAAGTGAGGATGGCAGAAAACTCAATCCTAAATGGATAAACTGCACACTAAACTGGAACTGGTCTTACTGAACAGGTTATTGACGCAGGGCCCGCGTGACAGTACGGCATACAGACAAGATGACACGAACGTCACAATTTTAGATTCGTTTCACTCGACTGACGCAAACAAACGCTCTTACCCTGAACCGCACCTCGATGTCTGCGCTGCTGTAGCAACAGGTAAACGGAATGAGACACTTCGGATAAAGATGCCGGTTTAATGACTGGCGAGATTTGATCGAAATGTGGATTTTCACCCAAAACCAGCAACTGCTAAGCGGCTCTTAACCGCACAAGTTGAAAGTGTTACGACAACACGGCTGGTTAAGGGGAAGACTGACAGCTAACCGTGACCAGCGGACGCCGCCCAGGTCAGACGGCAGTGAGGTTCTGCTGCTGGAGCTGGCGGCTTTTAAAGGCAAGAACATTCAAATACTTTAAGGAAATATTTGAAAAGTAACACAGACGGTGCACATCACTCTTTATACAAACCGTATGTTTACTCTGAAATGTACAGTTTCTATGGAAATTTTCCCTAGTTATGGGTTAGAGTAAAATTAACTCATTACTCACCATCTCTGATTTAGAAAACCAGGGTAGAAACCAGCTGTACTGGTCTAAGAGCATTTTTGGTGGTAGATGTTCATGGTTGAAACACCTAGTTTAGTTTATATTTTTGTTTGTTTCTAAAACTTTGCCCAGAGTCCATTTTCAGTTCTATTCCAGGCTGTGGTTTGAAAATTGACAACGTGACAAAGAGGAAGAAGATAGAAGTCGGCAACGAACAAGGATCGACTGCACAAAGCGATCCAGTTTTGATCCGGTGCCTAGGAGTCCGACCAGCACCGGGGGATTCCTGTTCTTTCTTGCGTTCCGAGGACGGGGCGGGGACAGTGCGAATCGGCGTGAAAACAAACACAGGCAGCAAACCGAAGCCGTGCTGCTAACAGCGCTGACAGACTCAGGTCCGTAATGAATGACTCAATGTTTGTCTGACTTTGTAAACACATTGGCAGACCAGTGTCACCACTCAATGGCTCACTTGTCACCAGTGGCACAGGGGTGTTTGGATAACCTGCTCCAGCCAGCCTCCAAACTTTACCCCCGACACACGACCCCACCGGGACGGCCGGCCACAAACACAAACATGTTATTATACTAATAAGCGGCTGAGCTTGTTAACCACACGTAGTGGGGTTTCCTTGCTCCGTTTCTGCCCCCTTACATCACGTGGTCCCGACTGCCTCTTCGCTCCATTTTATGTCACACGTTCATGTAAGCAATACATGTATTTAAAAGCTGCAGCAATGTTGTCACCCACAACGTTTTGAAACGTTTATGTGGATCTACGCCTCTAAACTCACTCACACCCCTCTATCCCGTCCAGCACATTGTACTCTGATGGGAGAGTCTGACCAGCGCAGACGACAGTTATGGATTTTATGTATAGATTTTCTGCGGGGGGTGTGGTTAAGGGAGGAGTTAATTGCGGTAAAGCTCCGCCCCCCAGGCCAGCCAGGTGGCTGGCTGGCTCCTTTGGGACCTTAAGGGTCTGGTTCAGCCAGCCACACCACCTGCCCCCCATACCACTTCACCAGCTGAGCCCCCTACCATTAACTCAATAATGCATGGACCAGCACCCACCGGGGGCCAATTGGGGGGAAACCGTGTGGAAAATATACGGCCAATTGGGATACGTGTGACCACAGAAGGTGGGGTGGGTCACGGCTACATACACAGCCTACACATTTACGTAGCAGAATATTTACTGAAACAAACAATGACTAGCAGCTCAACTAGAGGGGCTTTCTGAGGATATTTTGGTCATGTGGTCACCATGGCAGCACTGGCAGGTTTAGCGTAACGGGTTTGTAGTTCAAGCTTAGTGCTCGTGGCTCAAGGAACATTCAACACAAAAGCTTGTCAGTTCTGTCGCCGTTCCACACTCCTCTGAGCCTTGGCCAAGCTTAGTCTCTCGACCCGGCGTCATTGGCGTGATCACACGCCTGGCTCATCTCTCCTGCTGGGTCATTTTTAGTACCGAGCTCTACACACGTGAGCCGCACTGATGCATTAAAGAGCCAACTGCCGAAGTGCCCAAAACTGTGATGCAACGGATCTCAACAAAAGTAGGGGGGGGGTCAAGGTGAAAACTGAAAAGCTACAGCTCAGACGGGCACAGTAACATCAGACGAGAGTGTGTGTGGTGTGTGTGGTGTGTGAGAGAGAAGGGGTGTTACGGCTACATCAGTGCCAACCTTAAGTGTTTAAAAAGGTGGAAGAATATCTGAGATTCTTTGGGGATGCTAACCGTTCCGTCCGGTGTGAGTGCAGCCCCATCTGTCCCATCTCTCCCTGCCCCACCGCTAAAGGTCGCCGCAGGACAATTCGGAGGTTTTCCGGGATATTAACTGTCAATATTTAGCTACAGCCCTGCGAAACCTACTGAGGTCGGAGAAATGAAAGAGTTGGAGGAAATCACTTAAATACACTAGTTTGCCCATTTCCAAGCCACTTTACCCATCATCGCAAGCGCATAATATACCAAAAGTAAAACTATTTAGTAAAATTGATAATTTACTACTGTTCAGTTAATCCATTTTAATGACTGCAATGTTTGTAACAGAACTGCTTAATTTGTAAGAACATCTGTATTTTCAGTTTTTCCAACAATTTATTTTTATAGCGGCTTCTTCTCACACGGCGACTCAGAGGGCCGAACAGCGGATTAAGGCAACAGAACAGATGACAGGCATATAGTGAAGTTATAGATAAAGGTTAAATGTTAGTGAGATATAGAGGGTAAAAAGCGCAAAAACAGTAAACCTGACAACAACTGGGGAGAGGAAAACAAAAAACTCCCAACCAGGAGGCGAGCAAGAAAAATAAGCCTCTGGGGGTCCGAGTGCCAGCGGCTGCCCCCCTCCCGGGCTTCTACACATAGATGTTACTACTGGGGTTATTTTTCCTAATAAAGGTCTTACTACTAAGGACAACACTGTGTGGGACAGTGAAGTTGAATCAAGTGATGCTGGTCACATCACAGCCGGGGGGGGGGGGGGGGGG
>UFQX01000189.1:298410-335945 GCA_900497675.1 Arapaima gigas | reverse complement strand
GGGGGGGGGGGGGGGGGGGGGGGGGGGGGGGGGGGGGGGGGGGGGGGCTTATGAAAGCAGTCAGAGCAAAGAAATTAATCTGAGATTTAATGACCTGTCACTGACTTTTGTTGGGGGGGTATGGTCAAGAAAAAGGGAATTTTCAAAGGGGCTCAGCCATGCAGCTCTTTCAACTTCTCATTCAGCAATAATACAGCAACGCTGCAGCTGCACCGGAGGGAGCAGCAGGGCGAGCGGCTCTGGAACAAGCAGGCGGCGATCAATAGCGTTCTTGTAAGGACCTCTCGGACAGAGCGGACACTACAGCAGCGTGAGGTTTCCTTTACTGAGGAAATACGGAACAAATAAAACCAGCTCATCGGGAGGACCGCTCTCCTGCCAACACCGGATACGTACTATAAAGCAGCGGTGGTCCGCTGGAGCCAACAGCCCTCGCAGAATCAGTCCTTCCTAGGTAGTCCAGCAATCCATCCGTGTTTGTAGAGTATATTACAAACGTGGCTATTTTGAGCTCTGCGCCCACATGTTGGTAAGAAGTCCGTAGCAGCTGAGCAAATGAAGGAAGGCGTCACATTTTCTGCTCACCGTTTTAAACCGTTACTGACCCACTGAAGGATATGAACTGAATGACACAGCAAATGGCCCCACTTCTGGGCCTTTTAAGTAGGGCTTTGAGTAATTAGAAACTTTGGATGTGTAATTCATGTAAGCATCTGCATTAAAATGATTAAACATTCATTTAGCAGGGAAGCCCTCCGCCCCACCCCACGAGACCCCCCCCCCCTGCACAGCCCACGAGGCTCAAGTAATGACAAAGGCTGTCGATGGCACAGCCTCCAATCTGCCGTGAGGGCTGTTCTTTCCAAAGGTCACCGGTCTGAAGCTTTCGGGACTGAGAAAATAGGGTAGGATAATAGGCAGGTGTGAGACACACCTGAGCCATAGCCCAGGCACAGAACCAAAGCCCAAGGCCAGTAGCTGTCTCCTCACAACCTCCCAGAGAGACCCTTGAAGACAGCAACCCAAGTCAGTAGAGTGCACACAGAGGTCACAAATACAAACACCTTGGGAAAGAGTTTAATGGGACACGAAGGTACAAAGAGAGGAGGGTGGAAAAAGTTGCATCGGAAGGAGGTTCTCTCAACACGGTCCGGCGATGACTGTTTTATTGTACGAAAACAATGGCAAAGAGGACCAAGAGAGCTCGAACTGGCAGCGACCGCAAGTGCCAAATCCCTCCAATTAGACGTGTTTTACTCCGATTTCCTCGCTATTTTTGAACCGTTTCCAGATGGTCCCCTGCTGAGATGCGATGACGATGACAGCGTGCGAGTGTAATACGGCGGACAAAACGGCTCGAATTGGACGGCCAGATGAAAGGGTAAGCACATAATCGCAGATTTCATCTTGTTTTCGGCGTGTCGGGGGATTGCCGCGTTGGCCGTGTCCCCTAGGCCACGTTTCGCGTGTCTTCCTTTGTGTCTTCGTGATGAAAGCGCAGCATGTCACGTAAAATAGGGTGTATAAAAAAAAACGGGGTCGCACTACGACCTGAGGGTGTCGCCCGCATTTGACCCCTGACCTGAAGGGTGGGTGATGCTTACCTGAAGACGGTGCTGTGTGACAGCAGCTATTTTAATGGCAAAGCTTCTGATATTTCCCCATTAGGGGATTTGGGCGTTCTCCCAGCATGCACTGCAGGTCCTCACAGGTCTAGCACCTCCTCTACAAACTGCCGTCTGCTGTTAGAACGCTCGGGGACACCGACGGTACCGACCTGTAAACATTCACATTATTCGTACCGAATCCTTTTCGGCGTGACAACCTACCGGGCACATAAACACGGGCAGACAACTTTCCAAAATTATGGTCTTGTTCTGCTTATTATGGTTTCCTTTCAAGATTATAGTCTTTCCGTCATTGGTGGGGGCAATCTGAACAGGTGCCGGACCACCGTGATGCTGCGTAACAGGCGGTCGTATCATATTTGTCGGCAGCCTTTAACATTCAGGGGAACGGCAACCCACCAGGCGACCGTTACAGAGAAACCGCACGTTTTCAAATTGCCGCAGTCACAGAACGACGCGTTTCACTGCCAACGCCCTAAACGGACAGTTTATCGTGTCGGCGAATTTAGCGATATCAGAGGAGACTTTAAAAGCAGCTTGTTAACTACGCCTTGAAGCAGAAGACTGCGCAACACGCCGCGGTCACAGGAACGGATTTCAAGGCGTTCTTCGAAAGTCGGCGATACGGATCTTCCCGCGGAGCCGACACCGCGACTCAATTACGGGCTGGGCCGCAGCGGAAGAGTAACCGACCTTCGCGAAAGGTCAGCCCAAGGTGCCTTCTCAAGTGGCAACAGCAGCAGCAACTAAGTTCGGAGTCGGTGGTGTGGTCGGGGTGTTTGATACGGCACGTCGCACCAGCCGTGGGCATCTCAGCGGGGGAACGGTTTGACTGCCCTCAGCCCTAAAAAAAAAAACAAAAAAACGTTCTCCGCTTCCACTGGGGCACGGCGCAACGGTTGCCAAGCAACAGCCGGAGAGGAGAAACTCGACGCCTCAGCTCGAGTCCCACTTCTAATGAAAGCGGTTTCATGAAATAAATACATATCATGTCTGAAGTACACCCAACACTTGAGCAAAATGTTATGAAGTGCATGTTTAAGCTGCTGAACGCTCACACAGGGAAATCGATAAACAAATTAGAAGAAAGGCTTCGTAATTTATGTTAAACTGCTTAAATTACACAGCTGGCCACCGAGTCCTTTTAGCCTCTCCTCCCCTGTTCTGCAACAGTAGATCTTGGCCTGGAAGTGTCAGCTTGAGTTTGTATTAATGACACCGAGGGACCATAGGCTCATTTTTCGGTGTGTGATCCTTCAAAAGCCCGAGACAAAGGTTTACACGACACACCGAATTCGGGGAGCCAGCCGGGTTTGGGGCGGCCAGGCGGCGAGCGTGCGCTGCCAGAACAAAAGCGACCATCTAACACCACAACTCAATTTACGAGGCTGTTTCCGAAAGTCACCGCCGGGGAAGGGAAAGCCGACCTTCCGTGGGAAATCGAGTCGGACCATTAGGGTCCGCGTTGACCGCAAGAGCTAATCGTGACCCAGAACTGCTCCCGTTTCACCCCCGCAGTTTACAGAGGGCTTATCCCCAACCATAATCTATACCCCTTCACCACTATACGTGCTCATGCTGCAAAACCATACCATCTGGCTGAAGCTGTTTAGGAACGATCCCCTGGAACAACAACCATGGACATGAAAAATTACACCCTACTGAAGACCCACATTTCTATGCATTTTATAGCCTGCTGAAAAGCAATTCTGGATGACATCATGGAAAGTCTTATACTACTAATGCAGACAGTTACGATCGTGCAAAAATATAAACAGGCAACAATTGCACAACTGCACTAAAACATCTGGGATATGACCACAGTTGCAACCGAAAAGAGCAGCAGGCAGCCTACGGTATAAGTAATTATCGAAGTCAATACCTTGACCTAGACCGGCACCCCCCGGACCCTGGGTGATGCGTCTCCATCGTGGGAGCATGTCCACTTGTCCCTCTCTGTCCCCACACTGCCAGCTGCGTTGGGAGCTCTGTTTATCCCCTGCTGGCCACAGCTGGCTTAGCCCGCTAATCCCACCTCCCCCTCTTTCTCACTCCTGCCGCCCTCCCTCACGCCCATACCCCCATACCCTGGTCCTCCATTGCGGGCGGCACTTACAGCTACATTTGCTCACTTACCAGACGCTTTTCTCCAAAGTTATACGCAACTCTATAAACTACAGTGTGTTTCACAGCAGGCAAGCAGCTTTACGTGCAGACCCTCAACAGTCCATCGGTTTTGTTGGGACACGTTAAGCAACCTGTTAAAAAGTACCTTGCCGACAGAACGGAGTCAGAGGGGAAATACGACAGTGATTCTGACAGATGCAGTGATGCAAACTGTTGCGAGATCAGGAAAGTCGGTACCAAACATACATGTTGGACTCGGAGGGAGCTCATTTCGTCACATTCAAGTTGAAATACATGGGCCTTCAGTTTTTGACCTCTTGGGGGATCACCAGGCAGCTGGTGTCAGGAGTGACTTTTGTAGCTATCGGGGTGCAGATCCTACATCCCTCACTCATCCTCAGAAGGCGGTGGCATTAGGGGATACAGGTACATTTGCTGCTGTGGGAAACTAGACAGTTAAACTTACTGTTTAAAATTCTACAGTAACCATTTTGTGCTGCTGAAGAGGAAGTTACGGTGAAAGTAGACGCCAACAGGTGCGCAGGTCGTTCCTCATTCTTCATTCCTCTGACTGGACGTGCACCTGCACCACACAGGTGGATGCATCTGTCCTCTAGGTCACCTTGCCCACCCAAAGCGGTGAAACCCACCCAAGCAAATAACGTGCAGCCATACTGTGTGATGTTCCAAGTCATAGTCAACAGCCATGGGCCTGGATACAGGTGGCATCTCCCTAGCCTTCAGCTCTGACGATGGATAAAACTGCACCTAGCCATATGTACCGTAGCAGCAAAACTCCCAGCATGGAGTTACTTGGACCCCATCACCTATTGAGAAGAGCACGCTATACAAATAAATTGAATATTGCCAAGCTTCAGCCCCCCCGGAGAACTTAAACGTTAAACACGTTCCCAGGAAGGAATTCCACGGATGTAGAAAGGCAAGCCGATTCACAAGACTGCAGAAACGCAACAAGTGTGTGATCTTAGAGTGGTGACTGACTCACTGGTTGTCTTCCCCAAACAGCTGAGTCAGGATGCTACTACACTGGGCAGCTTGGATCTGCCCACCTCCCACTGAGAACTGATCGCTGGCATCTGGAAACCGGTCACCAACCACGGGGTGCGTCGGGAGGCCGGAAATTAGGTTTCCAGGGCAAATACAATTAGGATTTACTTATCTCACCGCTGAGCTGCAGCCTGTGCAGGCGGGGAAGGAGACAGTGATATTGAGGATAATGTTGAGCACATCCATCCAAACCACAGCTCGTGAGATTATTAGTTGGGTGGGAGGAGGAAGAGGCAGGTTCAGAGGGAGGGGCTCTTAGCAGCAAGCGGGAATTCCTGTTGTGAGCTGGTACAATTCCTAGTTGAAAACTGGACTGACAAAGGTGGCATTTTGGAGCAAGAACCTGGCAACCAGTTTTCAGTATCCCTGATGACCTGGTAAGATGGAACCCCAGACAGACTTCAGAGAACGTATAGGGCGGGGAGTGGAGCCTTGTCCGTTCACGTAACAGGAGACTCCTTCACTGGCGAGGTAGCAGAGACATGTTGATCTCTCAACCTGAAAGCAAAGCGGCTTTTCACATCTGACATTAAGCCAACGTTAGCCTGATGTTATACAGGGATTCTGCCCCATTACATCTGCTCACGCTTAGCAATCCGACGCAACGAAGAAAACCCGCTTTCAGCCCATCTGGAAGAATATGTCTTCAGCAGTTCCGTGTTGCTCTTGTCAGACAGATAAGCCTTCAGCAGTCTTCCCCTCCAGGCCCCCTAGACTGAGTCATCTGCATGCACAACATCTTTGAACCCTGAGGAGCTCAGCCTCCGCAAGAGCTCTGACAGCAATGCTTGGCGGCCTGAAGGTGCAGAATGCGTCGTTTCCGTGGAGATTCCACCCCAGGGCAGCTGGATGGATGCATTTTACACAGTAGGGGTACTCAACACTGCGGGGAAACATTAGCTCCTGGGGAGCACAGGGTGTGTAGTATTTGATAACTTGTGCTCTATGTCAAAAGTAACACTTTCTAGCAGTTTGTTTCTCCACCTCAGCAAACTAAATTTGTAATAGTGTTGAAATGGACTAAAGTGTTTGACAAGGTCACTATAAAGTCCTCTTTTCTCAATCTGGTTATCACAGCAAACATCTCAACAGGAACCAAAGGCCTTTCTGTGGATCGGACTATGTGCTACAGGTATAGTGACTCCTCTGAAGTGAATCCAAAGAGCTGAGAGTCAAGTGAGTCAAACAACCTGGTCTCAACCTGTAGGTTGATCAACAGGGACTCTAGGCTTGCAGACTTACAAAAATGGGAGAAGTTCACACTCAGGAGTTTGACCTGTAGGGTGGTGGGTTTGTCCTCTCCTCCCAGGTTTACCCAATTATCTACAACTGCCAGTAAAAATCACAGGAGAATGACACCAGGCTTTTGGTCAGAGTTTCGGGGATGGGTGAAAGAGCCAGACTGTCATGCCGTGAGATGTGGTAGTACGAGCACCTCGCCCCTCCAATGAGGCAAGATATAATCACACCCTAGATCCAGTTGAGGAAAACCGTCAAAGCCCAACTTAATCGCATCCCACCAATCGCAGTTAATTCCTTCTAATCCCTTCCAACTTCATTTGGTGACGCAAATTTCGCATCCACATTTTCGCTTTGGCACATGTGGAAATAGGGCAGAACAGATTGATTTTGTTGTCCTTGACAAATCTGGAAATACAACAGTTGGTTTTGAGGTCTAAATGCCGTCACTTCGGATCTTGCATATTCAGTATCTATTCTTTTAACCCCACGCTTCACTGGTGCACATCATGTTTGTGCAATAAGCAATTTGATGGGTGACAAACACTCCAAGGTAACAATGCACAGAAATGAGGATAGTGGCTTGTTTACCTAAAAATCTTAATAAATGAAAAGAGTGATGAGAAAGGGGGGGGTGACAACTCAAGGATAGATACTGCATAGGCTCTCCTATTCAATATCTGTGAGTCAGTCAGATCCAATGGGCTGAATCTGAGACGAGTAGCATCTACTCCACATCTCAACGTGTCTCCAGACAGATCCATCTGACCAAAGTCTAGTCGCAAGACAAAACTAGAAATAAAACTGAAGAAATGTTGGACTTCATATGTGGGACAGCAGGTTAGAGCTGCTGCATCTGGAATTCAAGTTTGAAACAGTCTCCTGCTGTAGTACCACTGAGCAAGATGCTTCCCCATAACTGTTCCGGAAAAGAGCAGCCATCTGTATAGATGAGTAAATCATGGCAACTATCTAACATTGGAAGTCACTTTAGTAATTTAGCTAAGGCTTTTCTTCAAAGTAAATATGGGTGCAGAAGTAGCTCTCATGGGCTTTGGGTTTGTGGTAGATCACAACCAGATTGAAAACATTTGCAACCAAAACATTACCAAACAAAGAGTCCTAATAAAATACTAGCAGTTATACAGGTGGACCTCAAGTTGGTAACATACATTTAGGGTCTCAGGTTTATTTTTCACAAACGATTGATAATTTCAGACCAAAAGGCGAAAACGGGAGCAACACACTGACGGAAGCACGTGTGTAGCAGCTGACTGGAGTCAAGTGGAAGCTAAGCAGAAAAGCGGGGATTTGAGGACGTCGTGCATGAGATTACTCGCTTTCCTGCTATACCGACGTTGTTACCCTGTTTTCCAATTGCGCACGAGGCAATTCGTGCAGTAAAAACACCTTCTGTTGGAGAAGTGACTGCATCTAAACACTACCGAATCTCCTCAATAATCCCAAGGAGGAATTGTTTTTTTTTGGCCATTTCCCCCGGACATAATTTACACGTTCACCGAGGTGGATCTTTATTGGAACAAACCAACTGAGGCCCCTGTTCCAACGTCTGCACGGTGCAGCTTGTGGCATTTGAACCGACAACCTTCTGGTAATTTAAGTCCCCGTCGGATGCGGTACCTGCTGTCCTCGGCGGCGAGCGTCTCGGTTTTCCAAAACGGACTAAACCCATATTAATAGATTTGAGCACAGAACTGGGACTTTGAAAACAGTCCCCCATCAAACCTAACAAATACCATCTGTGCTCCTCCAGGCCCCACAAATTAGCAATGAGAGCAACTGTTAGTTTACAACCCAGGGGGTCCCTAGGCGAGAGTATAGTAAAACACCGAAGAAAACAAAAACACGGGGTTTTGAGACTGCACCCCCGACTTGTCCTTCACTCGACTCCGCTCCGTGCAGTTGCCCAGAAGAGGACTCGAGGTTGTGGCTCCATGCCAGCAGAGGTGAGGACAAAGTGAGGCGTCTGAATCGCTGGGACTCGCACTGCCTCCCCGTGGGAGGCTCATCTGACCACGACGTGGTGCTTGAGAGCAGCAGTTCCCTCACAATCCCATGAAACGGCGCCAAACCTGCTTTTCCTGTAACAAAGGGTTACGTTCACAAAGACGAGACAAAACCCCTCTTTCACGCAGCTAAATCTACATGTGGTCAACGATGCAGGCCGCTCGCCTCCCACATCTTCAGTTCATACATCGTCTGATCCTCAGAACAGAGAAGGAACAAACAACGAGTGCAACATACGCCAGTGTCTAGAGAACATGGATTCCCTGCACTTAAAGAAAAGAAGTCAACATATGATGACACCAGATATAAAGCTGATGAAGTATTCTGGATTCTGGGTAGTCTGCCTTCTATTGTCTCTTCTGTCTACGAGAAGAAGGCAGAGCAGAACTGAAGGTGCCAGGAGGTGCAGGACAGAGCTGATGGACCCTGAGGGCTACGGGTTGCTGACGGTAGCAGGGAGGTTCCCGCTTCCAACCGGCAGCTCCTCAGCTGTAATTCTCCCTGCCACATCGGAACACCTCATCTTAGCAATCGTTTCATCTCAGAAGATTGTGCCGAGAGACCCGGCGTAGATGCCACACGGAAACAAGGTCTTGAGTTGCCGAGGCGGCAGCGGGCAGAGAGAGAAAACAGATTACAGAGTTTAATTAAACTTTTCGGCTTGGAGGAAAGCAGCAGAGGGTGGGATGCGGGAATGAACGGCAGCGTCTCTCGCATTAGTGCGTGTTCACGTGGTTGGTTCGGTCATCGATTATCCAGGCTGACCCTGAAGACGCACTGCAGCACAGCAGCCGTGCGAGAACAAGGCCCGGGCTGTCGCCTCGAGCCAGGAACACGCTCAATATTACACACCGTGGAGCTGAAGCATCCCTGCACGTCACGGGAACTGACAAATTGGAACGGCATGGAACTTGTGGAGAAATCTTAGCAAAACAGAAGGTTCACCTGGAGTTTAAGGAAGCCCGCTTTAAATAAGCCGAAGAAGCTGCTGCCGTCAAATTGACTGGGGATAAGAAAGGGGAAGGTGGCCGGGATTTGGGAGAGTCCGGGGGCCTTGAACAGGTTAAAAACTCTCCGCAAGTGGAGGCAGAGCTTAAAGTAACAGATTTTAAAGTTGTCGTCCATTAAAAAAAAAAAAAACAAATTGTATTTGGACCCTTGTGTGACCCAGGCTGGGAGGACCTCCTGACCGCAGCGGCATTTGTATCGGATGGCGCTTGTGCAGCATTCCCAGAGACGCAGCCAACAATTTTTTTTTTTTTTAAACTTTGTTTCCATGGCAACGGCACACTTGGGCCGGGAACCTTCTCGTCTGGGTCGAGCGAGCGACACGGATCCTTTGCCGCGTGTGCAGATTCCTTTCCCCTCGCAGAGGTCAAAGGGCGAGAAGTCGGAGCCGGGCTCCGGGTTACCCGTGAAAGCAGCGTCACGCTGAGCGTGTGACGCCAACAAGGAACGTGACGCTTTGACAATGTTCTCTTCAACTGAGGGGGGTTAAATTCCCTGTAAATTACCTTTGGGAAAAGGTGTCCGCTAAACAACATTAAATTCTACTGCTCTGGGCACGTGTCACCTTTTGTCCTCTAGTAGACTCCCCAAACTCAATTTTTACACTCGTGCAAAATAAATTCCTCTCAAACAACATTATTGACAATCTTCCTTTTAAAGGGTCGATTCATAAGAAATCTAAACAATAGTTATTTCCTTCCTGCTAATTTGTCTTCTGGGAAACTTTTGATGTGAAAGTGGCCAAAGAAGCTGTGCTGCTGCAGGAGAGAGAACATCCTGGGGATCCCTGATCTGGGCTGAGGGTGGGAGATGGAGGTGAGGAGCTGGACATGGAAGAACTTCTTCTTAATCCATTATCTTCCATAGTCGCCAACAAAGCTAAAGTTACTTAGAAGGTGGCGGGAGCTACATAAAGTACCAGAGGAGCCAACTAGGAGACCCGAAGAACAAGGGAGACCATCACCACCACTTTTACAAGCAACTCTAACAAACATTTCATCCATCGTCCTTTTCCATCCGGACGGAGAATCCTACTCCTGGCATAAAGACCTCCGGTGACGGCTAAATTCACCCTCCAGCCGCTTCTGACCCCGTCTCCGTTTGACGCGCTACTGCTAGCTTGTTGCCTCTCTTCCTCACGTCAGACCTGCTCCTCCGGACCGTCTGCTCTCTGCAGAATCGTAATGAGCGCGAAAGACAAGGCGCCTCCTCCGCACTCCTGCTGCAGGCGGTAGAGTCACACGGCTCCGATTCACATCTAAATAGCCCATAGATCTTTTATTCATTCCTGTCCTGCATCACTCAGAAAACAAATCAGACATAAGGCTCCACGAGTAGTTTCTAACATCAGCCCAGTCCGACAGACTATTACATCCATTATGCATTTATAGCGCAGGGTGAATCTGTAGTGTTTTTATTATGGTTGTAGATAATAGCGTGTTGATAGAGCAACGGCAAAAACATAAAACCCTCGGTTAATTCCGCCGGCTGGCGCTTCTGCCTGGCGTGAGAATCGCGAGGAAGGGCGCGCATCTAATAGAGGCCCGAGAGCTGGTGGCGTGGACCGCGCCCGAGCCGAGTTCAGCAGAACCGCAGAGGTATCGGATTCCCGCAAGACAACGCGGCCTGTCCGAGCGGAAAGGGACGCGGCATATAAATAAGTCGAGAAACGTGACGTTGCACCCGGCGTGTCGCAAATGAGGACAAAATGAGGGTTTAGTGTTCAAACTATTCGTTCGACTAGTACGAGAAATGCAAAGGAGTGAACGCGAGTCGTCTGAAGGTCTCTCGGAACAGACACGCTTTGAAACGGCGAGAACCCCGACAGGAAGACGGCGAGACGGAAGTGTGTCGGAGGAACGACGCGACGCTTTTAATGAGCATCTCGAACCTTCACAAATACCTCCTCTGTCAAACAGCGAACTGAAAAAATAGAAAACGGTGACGGTCGTCTCGCAAAGACGCCTCATCCAGATGAACTCCTACGTGGCAGCACTGGTATGAGGATTGGGGTAACTAAATAGCTAAACAATCCATCGCAATGCAGCAATAAAAAAAAATACCCAGGGTGAGACGAGACGAAGAAGCAGGGCAACCGCCGAGAAATCAAAGCTCCCTACAGAGCAAGGATGTGCAGTAGACTTGGAGAATCCTCACTGCAAGCCGGAGTCTTGCAGAAACAGACAAGCGCATCAGTCGTGAGACTGAGGCCGTAGAAGGAATCTATTATGGATGCATCCAGCAATACAGAGGGTTTATTTTCCCCAGAGGAGCTAGTGGGGATGGAGATAAAGAAGTTCATGTTCGTCTGGCTGCTTGATCTTCAACGTCGCCAGACACAGTGGAAGACGAACGCGACAGCGAGACGACCTGGAACGCCAGCTGAGAAACTGTCATGGCTCTAGACCCAGACTTGCTGCGTGCTTGATAAGCAGCAGGTGCATCCATGGGCGCGTTGTCCTGTCATTTTCCAAAATGCAATTTTTTTTTTTTTTTATGTCGGCAACTTTACGTGACAATAACACCGATCAACTGTTTCTCCAAATAACAAAATAACCAGCAAAGAAAAATATTAATTTGACGCCTTTAAAACACAACGTTAGGGTTAAACATCCTTCCCTTTGGTGCACTTGGGTAATAGAGGGTGATTTAAAAAAAAAAATCAAAACCTTTATTAAATCTGTTATTCACTAAAGTATCATATGAACATGTAAAATGGACCGAATTGTAGTTAAACTGCCCCGACCCCCAGATTTTGGCACATGAACGTTACATATGTCCCCCCCCTCAGTAATTCAGTTCAATTTAGCCAGTTTAGTATGAAATAGTTCAGCCCCTTTTGAATCACCCCGTCTTACTGCGTCGCTTTCAGACAAGCGGCTCGATCGAAGCTGCCACAGCAGGACGTGGGACTGAAACCCTGGCCTTTTGCTACAGGCGACAAACCACCGCCCCAGCATCCGCCGCCCCCTTCAAATGAGGTTCCTCACGTACGCGTTCGCAGGACGTTTTAACAAAGCGCCTCTATCGGGGGACGACAGCCGGAACCGTCAAACCGACATTTTCTTCGCTCGTAACCGAACAATGAGGTTACCAGTACTAGATGGAAGATGATCGAGATGTCAAGCTGGCTTCTCGTGTCACCACAAAGCTGTGTTTTGTGTAAGAAACACACTGTATATAAAAATCAATCATTGGTCCAACACCTTTATATAGCAGGTATACAAGGTAGCGTGAAATGAAGACCCTCAGAGCCACAAAACAGAGAATGGGGGGGGTTAGAGAACGAATAATACAAAGACAGCACAAACAGATAATGTAAAGATGCCTACAGAAATAAGCAGACACACACACACACGTATATAAGCCCTGAAAGAGCGCAGGAGACGGGAGAACCAGAGAGACCAGCATCCCTCACTGTACCATGAGCCTCAAGTCTGATTCATGCTCCTCGAGCAGCAGCGCAGTGCAAAATTAAATCAATTTTTAAAGTCGGCACGGACGTGGCAGCAGGCCGCATGGAGGCGTCTGACCTTGCCTCGCACCTCCCGCAACTTGAGGTTGCTCCCCCCACCCCCCCAATATCAGAAACAACATTTTCCCAGGGCCTGCCGGTCTGCCGCTGCAAGACCCTCCAGGTTCCGCTTTGTTTTCATAACAGCTGTTATTCAGAGTTCATCACCTGAAGACTGAGGCAGGGAGGGCTGTGGGGCTTCTGCCTCGGTCACCGTCTTCAGCGGGTCTCCGGCTTTAAAGTGGCGCAGTTACCGTGACGCAGTTACCGTGACGCAGTTACCGTGACGCAACGGGTGGATTAGTTTTATGTATTATGGTAAAACTCGACAACGAAAGAGTTCTTTTGTGCATCCGAACGTGACGATTAAGTTGTTTGCCGATTTTTACACCTCGTCTCCAGTCAGGTCCGAAGTCTCCATTAGCAGTCAAAAGTTTGAGCACACGCGGGCGACCTGGACGTGAGGGGAATTCAAGCCGCACACGAGTGTCCCGCATCTCGGGGAACTGCGGCGAAAGAGCTGGGAAGACGCGGCGCTTCCGCTTTGACCCCGTCGAGGGAAAACGCGCGCAACACGTTTCGGATGCAGCCCGGATTCCTCTGGGGTTCGTCCGAGGTGGGAAAGTGACAGAGGAGGCGGCCTGCCACCCCACCGGTGCAGAGCATATCACACGCCGCTCGGATCTCTGAATTATAGCCGTCCTTCTGCATTTATCGCTGCTTTGCTGGGACTTTATCCGGCGTCACTTGAAATTTTCCTCCAGACACAGCTAGGTATTTTACTGAAGTAATTCAGATTAACTCCTTAGTGCCTGCAAGAGATTACCAGGGCCGATTCTCACACCCCCCGTGTGTTGAACCGTTAAGGAGATTTATTAGCTGGGATGAGAACGTTAAGAAGCTTCAAGTACAAGCGCTAATGTGCCGACGTGCTAAAGTTCAGCAGACGGCGAGATGTGCTGGATGTGGTTTAGTTGGACGGGCATAGCAGAAGCGCAGTGAAAGAAAGAGTTTATTCACAACCAGCAGTTATTGTTACGACTCCACAAGCCACCTTTAATTTGACTCCTTTCTCAAGGTCACACATGAATTTCTGTGTGGTAAGCAACTTGCAGTGATGTACCCATTTATACAGCAGGGTGTTCTTACTGGACCATTTTTGGATAAGTCGATTAATGATACTACAGCGGGGACTTGAACACAAGTCCTTCAGGTGCAAGGTGACGGTGCTAACAACTACAGTAAATATCCCTAGGGTCTCATTTTAGAACTTCTAAGACCTTCTGATCAGTGGTACCCAACTCCCAGACTTAATTCTAAACACAAATAAAGGTCAGAAAGCAAAATAAAACTCAGCTGTTAGTGACGTGAGGCTGTTGCTGCCACCGATGTGTCCCGTCTGTCACGTGTCACCGTCTCAGAGGAGAGGGTTCTGTGTTCAGACCCCGGCGAGGTACTCTGCACCCTTTCGCTGCTCGCGATACTGCAGTCCTGTTTGATAACTTACTGTTTTATGAACTTGTATAAAATTAAAAATCTTAACAGGAACAGACCGATTCCAGATGTTGAAGGCTAATCTTGCGATGATGGAAATAAGTCATAATGTAGCACTTAGCAGCTGCCAGATTTTACATTTGTTTTCCATTTTAAGAGGCCAGACATGCAAGAGTGGGGTAACATCCATCATGTAACAAATGTCTTGTACAGTTAAAGGCATTGGGGGGGAGGGGGGGGCAAAAATAAGATCCTTCTAACACCGATTTGTAGTTTAAAACACTAGAACCGCACTCCTCATATCAGCTGTTATTTACCTGCGGCCTTTGAACAAGGACGTGTGCAGTGCAGCGTTTGTATACCGAGCTACATGCCGTATTTTTACCGTATTAATATTGGGTAACATCCTTGATCAAGGGTACTGCAGCAGGTGTGAGGATCCAGACCCTGGGCTTCAAGTGCGAGGCAGTGTCTGTACTCGCTATGCTAGTCTTTTCTCAGTTTAGACAATATTGGGGGGGGCATGGTGAAAATCTGGAAAACTGAAACCGTAACTTAAGCGCAGTATTTTTACTACGGTGCTGTATAGTACCGCACTGTGTACCATGGTAACACTTATGTGTGTAATGAACACGTATTATGGGTAATAAAATGAAATGATACTGTAACAGACAAATGCAGTACAGAGAATTATACGCAGAAGTTTTCCAATAGTTATGATTTTTTTTCCCCCTCTGGAATATTTTCCGCAACATCTGTACAGTTCCATAAAATCGAGGGCCACTCGATCGAAGGTGGACTGTAGTAAATAATTAATAGCATTATTTTCCACCGAAAACAAGGGTTGTAGCTAAACCTCCATCTTCCTGATGTGACCATTTATCAAAGGGGAAGGTGATTTTTTTCTCCACTGGTAGCAGCTGTAGTTATTGCACCATATCGAGTCGGGAAGCGAAACACGGGGTGAGGGTGGGAAACAATACATTCAGCACATTGCCACAATGACGGCGTAAATCACCGCTACTGCGGGAGAGAAGGGGGGGGGGGCAACGCTGAGATTGCTGTTCGACTTGTATGACAGTGACAGAAGATGCTACTATTATACCACCCAACAATCCATATTCACCCACAACACCCACTCAACCTCGCCCTCCCACACCCAGATACACACCTCGTAAGCCCTCCCGTCAGACATAAGGGGGTTGTTGCCCTGCTGTCGGTACGCACCTTAGTATCAGTCCAGGCCAGTCAACCTTGGTTTTATGCCCACGTCAATAACACGCACTGACTTATGGCCCACCAAGGTGCAACATCCCCCACCCCCCCTCGTAAATCGGCCATAAGCACGCTGGTTGGTCGCTACTGCCGGCTTCCAGGCTCCCTGGGACAACCCCCACCCTCCCGACGTCCTAAGTCGTGAGCTCCGATTGTGTTTTTTACGAGCCGACCTAGTATGCGGTCGCGGGACCCGCCCCCTGGGGCGCGACTCCTCGCTTTACTGACGGTTATGTTGCGCGTCGCCCCCTTGTGCACCGAGGTAGTTGCCTTTTTACGCAGTGTTTACCGTGCTAGGCTGCGCGACGGCAGCCGGAGAAATACTGCGGGCCACAGCCGCTGAAGGCCCCCAGCTGACATTAACCTTATAAAACTGAAGTAATAGGTGGTGTGGCCCGCCTGTGGCTCAGATGCATCGTAATGTGTGGCAACTGCACTCAGATTTATCTCCCCCACCTGCGTGGTCCTGCCCGGTCTCTGCATTGACATCTACGTGACCCTGCGCTTCATCATGCTCCCCCCATCTACGTGATCCTACGTATCGCTGACCCACCCCGAGTCCCCGGCTTGCCTGTTCTGTTTTTCATGCCTTGGCCCCCCAGTCCTGCCTCGGTGGGGGGGGGGGGGGCAATTAATATCCTTCTCATCCAGCAAGGTGAGAAAGGTAGATGCGGAGAAGCTCTGCAGAAAGTAAAGACGGGTCCCCACGATTGATAGGTTTCTTCATCTCTCCTCTCTGTGACCTGCAGGTAAACCCTCTCTGCAAATAAATTCCTCCTCCTCCGCCAGCCTCGTCTCACAGCACAGGTGACATTTCCTAAAAAGGCACCCAAGCGAAACCTACTAATACCATGTTCCACTTGTGGCGGCGATGCATTATTCATCCCCTCCGCAGACGCTTTCATCCTCTGCTGTTTAAGCTCCCAGTTTCACACTCGAGCCAAAGATACAGCTGGAAACGCTTCTAAAGAAATTAAAATTCAGCTCAAATACCTTTCCTAAAGGTGCATTAGTCAGATGCTCCCTTCTTGAAATACGGACCTACTATATTCTGGCCGATGGTCAAACTCTTCTATCCGTCCATCCATCAGGAGGGTGTGGATTCATCCCAAAACACTAACAGCTAAGGCCCCCTTGATCTACCCCGGCTGAAAAAGGAGTGCAAGACACAGGATGCGTGAGGCATTTTCTGAAAAGATCAACTAGGGGAGAACTTGCAACTCGCCAAACTTATTCACCCAGCTTTTATATAAAACACTCAGAGTACATCACAATATTAGCACATTACCACTTCAGTCGTGCCAGCAGGATTATATCTGCTTACATCTGCTTGTTCTCGTCCAGTAAGTTACGATAAAACTCAAACAACAATAACTGGCAAGTTGCTGGCATGGGCGCGTGTGTGTGTGTGTGTGTGTAAAAAAATTTTAGACACTAGTCTCACTCCATATAACAAAACTGTCCCCTTAACCAAACAGTAGAGGAACTCACCTACTCTACCCAGAGCCAAGTGTCTGGTACCATCGGGGGGGATTTAAAAAAAAAAACCCTGCCCCCCAGTTTCCATACCCTCCTCCGATCCTTCCTTGACTTACAAGTTTCAGTCAGGAGCTGCAAAAAGTCGGTGACCCAGAGTCAGTCCCCAAGTACCTCAACGTCCCCAGCTGCACGGAAGTAGGACTAATGCCGAGCAGCGATATACAGTCGCGCGGCTCTCGGCGAGGACGTCGCCTGAACCGCGCTGCCGTCTCACTCCGCCAAAAGGACTTGTCCCCCCCGATCAACATGCAGCGTGAAGACAAATCTGTGTGGGATGCTGGCTGCATGAGGACTCCCTCCAGAGCCTGTGTCTCGACTGAGAAAGAGGGGGGTAAAAATGATGCTAGCTGACAGAAACATTATTAACCGCCACTGCGCATTACATGGAGATTATTCAACCCCTGCTCGCCACGAGACACCCTGATAAATACAATTTAGTGCGGAGAAATCAATCTGCAACGTGGCGGTGTGGGGTCCAACGTGGATCTCGGGAGGTAGAGTCCACCGGAGCGCTGCAGAGCTTGCAGACACACGGAAAACGCGGCGACTCGTTGAAAGTCTTACTCTGGTTTCCAAAGGCAATTTCCTCCGGAAACACCTTCCGTGAGGTGAACCTGCTCAGATCGAATATGTAACTGGTGTCATTTGTTGGGAAAGTTTTTGTGCTCCTGAGCCCCAAAGCTAACATCCATTGTCACCAAATCTTGACGGTGACAATCATTTCAGTGGTTTACGTCCATTACTGGATCGAAGCACAAGTCGTAGACTTAGGTAACTAATCTAATAGTGTTTACTGGCTCCGCACTAAATAAGCTCTTTGGTAGCTTTTATATAATGTAGACCTAAATAGACGATGTTTTCAATTCAAAGCAGAACAGCAAGGACAAAAGAAACAAGGAAAACAATGAAAATGATTTCACCCTCAAACAAGACGAGGTTTAGATGATCCCAACAGGTGCCATTGTTGCACAGGTTATAAGAGGTGAGACTGGCAGACAAAGGGTAATGGAGGCTGACAATGCAGCTGGATGTGAGCCAACTGCAAAGCCCTGCTGAGCTGCCAGGAGGGGCTCAAATTCCAGATTTGGTCTTTATAAATGTATGGAAATGTTTTGTTAAATTGAACTATTAAACGAGACTGTAGTCTGAGGTTTTTGTCACCCGAACGTTCAGATCGCGGTGGGATCGCTGCACCCACTTAACATTAAGACACGTGGAGGCCATGCGACCGCTGTACTTTGCTCTGCTTTTTATGGGATACATCTGTGTGGATGTGCCAGGTCAAGTTACATGTCCTCACGGGGGGTTATCTTTATGGAAATGCAGAGCGGCGTGGAAGGAAGACGCGAAGCGGTTAATCCTGCACAGGAGCAGGGTATCTATAACGGGAAGGGGCTGACACCTCCCCCAAGTGACCTGATACCCTGTGGCTGGGCATCACATTGCAAGCCACACCCTGACTTCACTGAATGTCAGTCCTACATACCAGCTATGCCTGGACCTCCTTAGAGGTTTCAGGTACAGATTCCAGCCCCAGGCTGGAACTCTGATATTAAACCTTTCACTAGTGTCCTTCAGGGTCCTTCAAGAAGGAATCCATCAATTATCAATGCCTGCTTGTTCAGCAGAAGTAAAAGCAGAAGTAAAAGCTTACCCTGGAAACCCAGGGTAGACCTTGAACACGATGCCAGTGAATCAGAAGGCAACTGCACGCACGAGAGGGCACATGAAACAACTCTTTGGACTGTGGGAGGAAAGCCACACTAATATGAGGCGAACGTGCAAAACCACATCCGACAGTCACCGACACTACCTGCTGCCCCTCCGTGCCACTTGGGATGACCTCACTGAGTCAAGGTTGGATATCGAGTGAACTTTAATTCTTAAGCTTTCGCTTACATGCGCGCTATAAGGTCTTAAGCCAGACAGGTTCGTGGACAGATTTGCATGCTGGGAGGATGGTTTTGGGCCTGAGGGAGCGACAGACATGGCCTTGGGAACAGGGGAGAGATCAGGCGCCTGAGGTTCACACTGCTGTCACCATGACAACAAGCAAGCCACAAAGCATTGCTGTAACCGAACAACAGAAACGAGGGGGAAAGAAAGAGCAAAAGAATTAAATGAACATAATTTGTTTTCGCTTAATGGAGCGAGACGCTTCAGACACCCGGGCAGAACCGCGGCAGACGCACCCGGAAGGAAAAACAAGGCTCTCGTCTTAAAGTACATTCTTTTTCCCTTTTAGAAAATACATCCCGTGAACTAAAGTGGCAAAATTCTGTCTGCTGGGTGGTGAAGAAAAGCGTGGGGTGGGGTGGGTCAGATGGCGGGTGTCATCTCAATTGCTCAGCCCCGCTACGGTTAGGCGGCGGCGCCGCTCGGCTATTGAACGGGCCTTCCGCCGAGATCTTGCCGTAACGGGCTGCACTTTACAAGCACAGTCTGCTTCTTCTCGGCCCAAAAACATACATCTTCTGTACAGTTATAGTTCTTCAGGGAAACTTTTCCACAGTCCAGTCGTAAATCACAGCACAACGAGTAAATGCAGATGTTCGGATACACGGGATCACAGAGGTGCGTCGTTCTCTCGAGCACTTCGGCCCGAAAGATCATTAACCTAAACGTATATCAGGGGGCACAGGTGGGGTAGTGGTTAGAGCCACTGTCTTGACTGAATGACTGAACCGATACCGTAAAAAGTTCCCTTCTGCATAAAGGGCTAAATCAATGAAATGGCGAGGTGGGCAAACCTTGTCCGTCAAGACCAGACACCAGTCTTAAGACCATGCGGCTGTTGTGATCCGAATTCGGTCGACTTACGACACGCTTTTAAACAGCGGCTTTTGCTCACGCGTGGATCTGATGCCAGTCTTTCTTTGGGTTCCAGCGCTGCTGCTTTTGCAATAATAAATCATAATAAATCTGTCAGTGACTGCATTTCACACGGCAGGCTCTGAAGGGAAGCATCTGGAATGATGCAGGGCACAAAATGGATGGGACACCAGTCCGTCAAGGTAATCCGTCTCAGACACACCACAATTTGGAGATGCAAATCATTTTAACATTTATTTCTTTACCTGACAACATCTCCAAAGTGATTTACATTGATACAGGTAGGTCCTTTGTACTGGAGTACTCCAGGGTACTACAGCAAGAGGTGGGATTCAAACCAGGATCCTTGGAGTCCAAAGGCAGCGGCATCAACCACTAAGCTGCTTACAGACCCTTGCAAAGCTGTAATATTTATATAATGTAAATACACTAGTGAGTTACGACCACAATGAACTTAGACATCAAGTTTGAAAGCTTTGCAATTTCAGTGAGAACGCCCGTCCTGTCTGCACGCTCTTCTGTCGCCCGTTTTTGTCTCCCTCCTTTGCGCCAAAGTGGCCACTGCAAAAACTATGCAGTTTTTGAAAGACAGCACATGAAAATGTGTTTGCATGCTTCAGGTAGCCCAAAGATATCTCAGGTGTCACTGGGCTTTGGTGTGCCGGCCGTTTGAAGGGGGGGGGGGGGGCAAAGTGAGCTCTTTCAGGTGTTAAGGAACTACTTTTCCCCGCCTTTCTTCTTCCCAGTAATTGTTGGAAGGGGTTACAGAGGGGTCTCGCTTTCTTTCCCGAAGTTTAAGAGCAGCTCCTTGCTTCACGTCGCTTTAACCGGCAGAAAAGGAAACCTCAGAAGCATGAAATTAAGTCATTCACGGACAGTTGTCGTCTTCATTTGCATTCCAAGAGCGGACACACTGCTAGAGGCGGTGGTGGCGGCAACCTTGGATGCTTTGTCTAATACCGCAGTAATTTCTACAGTCTACCGTGTTAAACACAGCGGGACTGATGTGATGCAACTGATGTTTGCATTTACATTTATTTCACTTCGACGCCCTTAGCAGACGCTTTTCTCCAAAGCGATGTACAAATCAGCAGACAAAGGTGCATCAGCGACCGACTAAGAGCTTTAGACAGACAGGCGGTTGTCCGACAGTCAGCTCCTCCTGCATCGCAATTAACCGGAGATAAAAAAGTTGTGACGTAATGACAGTAATGCTTTGATGTTCATTTCATTCTTATTTCCAACCAAGAGCAGGAACAGAAAAGGGGCTCATGTGAGCACAGATCAGACGCCACACACCGATCCGGATTCAAAACGCACATCAAACCCTAGAGCCCAGCAGCTGAGAGGCACCAGTGCTACCTGCTATGCCGGTGCCACTATACCCTGAGGTCCTGGCTGGGCAAGAGATGGAAAACCAGCTCGCGACGGTCTCAGTTCAGCGCCTTTAACCTTCAGCAGGACACAACTGCTCCCAAGCAGACAGAGCGCCCCCTGCGGGCGCTCATCGGCTTCTCCGGGGACAGGTGCCGTAAAATCTGCGTCCGGGAGGTCTCCCTGACACGAGGTGACGCTCTGAACAGCGAGGCTGCTAGCAAACAAGCGTTTGGACTCAACGTGAGCACGGCGGCGGGTCGCGACCCCACCTCTCCTGTGTCAGGGCACATCGGTCCACAGATGGCAGCTGCCCTGTGAGAACACAGGAGTCCAATCTGTCGCCCTTGAGGCCGACACCACGCAGGCACCACACGGCTTTCTCTGCCTTCCGCTGTCCACCCCCTCGGAGCAACCGATGGGGCAAGGGCCCACACCTGGTCTGTCCAAATTGTCCGGCACCGGTAAAAACCTAAACCCCCCCATTTTACCCCACCAGCAGCTGCCTCTGACATGAATCAAGGTGTTACTTGTGAATGAAGCTGCTTCACCATTTGGCCCCGTACACAGCCGGGTAATTTTTACTGCACAGATCCAGAGCAAGTACCTTGATCAAGGGAACGGCAGTAGGAGAAGGGATCCAATACCGCGTCCTTTGATAGTCATCGTCTCCCAATCTCCTGCACCACCTGCTGCCCTCACAGGCTCCGACTTCTCCCTCCCTCTCTCTCTCTCTGATCCATGCACAAACGCAGGGGGGGCCGAGCTTAAATCGCCAAGCGTGTTTACAAGGTTTAACGCTTTAAACCACAGGTAGAGCAGCAGGTGGGACTGACAGCGGGTAGTGCGGTGGTTCGTGTCAGCTGCCTTTCAACGGGAGGAACCCAGGATTCGACCCCACTCCTGCTGTAGTACTTACCCTGAACTGAAGCAGTCAAAATTGCCTAGTTGTAAATCATTGCGAGCAGCTTGGATACAGAAGGATGCCACGAATCTTAGCTAAGGCAATAAACAGAAGAAATAAAATGGACAAAGTAGACAGAGCCAAGTGAGGCGCAACCGGAAGGATTCGGGATTCCCATCAGACCTTGTTTGATTCACCCAGTGTTACTGGTTTGGAGGTAAACGCACCCTGGGGGTCCAGGAAAAACATTCCATCAGGACCGGTTGAGAATGTTCACGCTTCCACACTTTCTTCATCTCTCCCTAGTTTGCCCAGACTGAGCGGCTGTCGAGATGAACATGGTGGGACAGGTCTGCTGGGTGGGTGTAGAACAGAGGGTCGAAGCGCAATGTTACAAAGCACCCAACGTTATGTCGGGAGTGGAAGGCCATCAGGGCAGTGTTTGAACTGTTGCACCTTCACCAGGTGGTGCCTACACCCCTCAAAAAAAAAAGACTTCATTAGGAAAATTCTCTCCTACACATCCTGGGTGCCCTTGGAATTCATATGCTGAAGGTCTCTTCCTTCAAGTGGCCTTATTCCCTTCTTCCCTCCCAGCAGAGCCTGGAGGGGGGGGGGCAACAGAAGAGCTGCCAGCCCAAGCATACAACCCACCGCTCATATCACCCATCTACCTACCTGGCACCTTCTTGGGTTACACTTTCTGCTGCTGAAATTAACTTCTCCACGAGACTGGGAGGCTCCTCATGGGGCGGGGGGCAGGCGGGGTACAGTGGATGAATGGAGGGCATGAGGGGGACACAAAAAACCTAACAAAACTCACCCCAGAACCAAGAGGGAGGTGATACATTTCATTTATTCCTTTCCCGGAAGCTTTCCTCTAAGGCAGGTTACAGTCTTAACCTACTTCCAGTTATTTACCTAGTAATACAGCTGGGCAACTTACAACAGCAAACTGTCTTATCTAATGAACGTTTAAAGCCGTCTGAAGAGACTGCTTCAATGACAGTTTGTCAGAACGGATTTTTCAACATTAAACGTTGCTTTTGTCCGAGGCAGTTTAGAGTAAGAAGTTATTAACCTGTTTATGCAACTGGGGAATTTGTACAGCAATTCACTCCCTTGTTTGTTATCTGACGCTTTTCTCCAAAGAGACCTGCAGCATTAAGCTACTTAAAGGTTTTCCCTTTAATGCAGCTAATTAATTTTTAGCTGTTTACGGTAAATACCGGGGCTCGAAGGTACCGGAGCAGGAGGTGGGATTCAAACCCGCATCCTTCAAGCGGGAGAGGGCAACGCTGATCATCACACCTCCTGCTGCTCGATGGCACCGCGGTTAGGGGTGCCGTAACCGTCACGCGGGAAAGGGGGGTAACCCCCCCCCCACCGGTCACGTGACTGTCGGAACTGGCGCAGGAGATGCCAACCCACCCAGCGCAATGTCAGATACCGTCCCTTCGACTTTGACGGGGGGGTGAGCTTCCCCCCCTCCAGCCGTTCCGCTGCTGCAGAGAAACAGACCGGATTCATTTGTAAAGCAAAGACAAACACTCCATTTTATAAGAGCCATGTGGACATCGTGCCCCGGGGTGCCACCAAGCATTAGGCCTGATTGACGGAGAGAGTCGATTAATTCCCCGCACGGCCGCCTGCGGGGGTTTGCGGAGTACGTGGTACAGTACCTCACTGCCTACCGCTCCCCGTGCGCATAGCGAGTGACCGAAATGGAATTTCGGAGAAACCGCAGAGGGCACGCGCGACAAAGCAGGAGAAACCGCAATATTTGGTGCTGTGTCGCAGAAGGGACAACCAGAGCGGCAGAAGCCAGCAGCCGAGACCCGTCGCCTCGAGGACCCCCCGGCTCGGGACGAGTCCCGTCGACGCGACGCCTCCGGGAGGCTCGACTCAACGTCAGCCCCGGCTCGGTTATCCTACAAAAGTTTCCCCGCGGTTCTTTCATCAAAAAAAACTATTTCAATTTAATTACGGCTATGAATAATCGATTTTGCGTTATCGTTATCGCAGCCCTGTTCTGTTGTTCATATTCCATGAATTTAATGAATGTTTAAAGTCATCTGAAGAGGCTGCTTTAATGACAGTTTTCATCAGAACGGCTCTGGGATTTCTCAACGTTAAATTAAAAAAAAAATGTTTTACTTCAATTCTCCATGTGACCTTGGAAAATGAAAGCCCCCCCCCCCCCTCCCTCCGCCTTGTGGAACTTTGCAGCAGAGCAGACCCACTGTTTGGAGTTTACTCCGCCCGACTCCACGTTTCCGCCCCATGAGGCACCAGCTCAGTCCGGCGAAATATTGATAATGTCATCGATTACCAGCTCCGGTCCATTGGCCGTCTGGTGGAGAGTTTAATGTCGAAAAAAATAACAAACAAGAGTAGCCGTTACCATCAGCGAGCCGCAAAGTGGGGGATGGATGAGACAGCGAGGGACTCGCTGCGGACCTCTACCTCACTGCAACACGCAGCGGCTGGACAGGTACCGTGCACACTTAGTAAGACAACACCCCCGCTGGGACATTAACCTGCTCCTACTGCTGACAGACACTGCTGGACACCAATATAAATCAGTGAAGTCGCACCAGCGGGTGGCGCAGCGGTTACAGCCAGGAAAGGACCTGGGGATAAATCCCCGCTTGTGCTCTAGTACCTTTTTCCAGGTACTGGCCATAAATTGGGAAAAACTAACCAGCTGTATAAACTTTCAAATCGCAGCAAGCAGCAGTTTGCAAACATTGTAAGCCAATTTGCAGAATAAATAGGCTTATAAATATAAAAAACAGGCCGAGTCAAAAAGAACCAAACACTTTCATAAGCGCATTACTCGGTAACTAAGCGTTATATGAATATACAGTCAAAAATTTGTAATGTAACTTTTTCTAAAACATTACAAATGTTTAATATACTCCATGTTCGTATGATACTTGGAGCGATACGTTTATGAATCGCATTTGGCTGGAGGAGCATGCGTGTTTACATGGATGTGTTTTGTGCTGTAGATGTTTCTTCTCCGCACCCTGGTTGACCTCCCAGGAGGACAGGTGAGATGCACCTCAAGGGTGCAGTCGACAGAGAGACAGAGACTGGGCTTTGTGCCCAACCGTGTGCAGGAGGAAGCCCAGACGGTTCTTGGCAATGTTGGTCACAGGGCTGACCGCCTCTGGGTTTTGTGGTGGGTTTAGTGTTTTTATACCACAGTAGTCTGAGGTTGGGGGAAGGGGGGTGCCTTAAATGCAGCGTCAGGGCAGGGGAGAGCAGAGGCATCACCAGTGCAGCGATCAGAGCTTCGCTTCTGTGAGCGGCCGTGCGGTCGAGAAGCTGCCCGCTAGGATGCGAGCCTTTGTCTCGCAGCCGGATGTGCATCCCGGCAGGCAGCAGCATGGCAGGGTGACCCCAGCAAGACACCGTTCTGGGTTCTCCAGCTGCAGCCCTGCTTAGACTCCAACTGTGAGCTGCTCAGCATCAAGACCAGGTTCTTAACCACTAGGCCACCCGGTGCTCTCAAAGTGGGCCGAGCTGATGGCACCGATTCTCCTCCCAGGCGGTGTTTAGATGTCACACTTAACGTTAGACTTAAGTTCAGCTGTCAGTCATTTTCATTGGCCAATTTAACCAGAGCGGCGAAGGACCATTATTCTGGAATGAAAGGAGGGGATAAAAGATACTATATTGGTTTTTAATCTGCACTGAGCACTGAATATATTTTATACTTTCATCCTCAGTTTTTAATCTGTTCATTTCTGGACCAGGCTCAGTAGCAAACTGGGATGTGGAGACGCACGGGAGGGAAGTCCACTAGGGCAGCAGGGGACAGTGGTGAAGGCTGCCAAGTTGACTCCACACACACACACACACACACGGGGAATTTGTATTGCAGAAATTCATGTTTTTTTGCCACCTGATGCTTTTCTCCAAAGACCAGCAGCCGTCGTACCTTTGAGCACGTTCTAATAAAGCTGTTCTGCTAAGGAACCAAAGTTCTAGTTGATCCAATTCGAAAAACTTCCGGCTGCTGTCGCTGCTGCTAAGTTGTGTAAAATTAAAACAAGGTGTTCGTGTTACTGTAATTTTACGGCTTTGCGGTAAAAGTTGCACAAGCGTTTTACCCATCCAAACCGATTTCTGTTACGTGCGTTTCTTGAAAATTGGCAACAATTTACGTTTCATTTTGCAAGCAATTTGTTTGCGAAGATGAGCTTACGTTCTCCTGACCTGCTTATTTTTTTTAAAAAATGGCTCCAGTCAGTATGAACATCATTTGTATGGGAACCTCTTAATCTTATTAGGACACTTTCCTCTCCATATTCAAGTTCATATTCTAGTTATTTACACAGTCGGGTCATTTACTTCAATGCAGGGCAAGTAGTGAAACAGAAGACGGGATTCAAACCCAGACCCAATACAACTCTGAACCAAAAGCAAGGCAGGCAGATTATATGGGACATGGCTGCATTAAGGGCACGAATAAAAGGAAGGGATACTGACCGATGACTGAAGACGGGCTGCGACAGGTGCTCCTCATGTAGGCTGCCATCGAACTGCAAGCAAAACCGTCCTTTGTGCCTTCACACCCGATACGTGCTCATTTAATATAGCGACAAGATCCGGATTTGTGTAAAAAAAACACTTCAAGCCTTTTCCGACGTTCTCCCGTTCGACAGGTTCGGTTTGCGCCCATGAGCCAGTGTCGGGCGCTCATTTGCACACTTTCACGCACACCAACGGGACGTATCGACCGCTTTTATGAGAACAAATAAAACACGTACGAATACATTTGCTGCAAAGTAGAATAATGTGCATAAAGACATCAGTTTATGTCCTAAAGTAAAACGTTAGGAACTCAACGCAAAGTGAGGGGCAACAAACACCACCACAAAAAAGTGCATTCATCCAGGCATTATGTGAATAACTTCACTATTTGTGGACTCAGCCAACACTTGACAAGTTATGCCACCGATTCACAGATTCGCTCACATGTTACAGGTGTTCGTCCCGGTCAGGGTCTCAGAAGTCTGGGACCCATCCTGGAACCACTGGGTCCTAGTTCAGAGGGGGTACAACCCGGACGGGATGCCAGTCCATCGCAGGGTAGCCACACATTCACGCTTAGCAGTTTAGAGCAGCCAGTTAATCTCAAACACATCTTTGGAGCGTGGGAGGAAATCCAAAGAGATGGGGAGAACATACAAACTCCACACTCGGCCAAACAGCCCAGGCATTGTGAGGTAGCAGCGCTGCTACGGCTACAACACACTAAACCTCAAGTAAGATGATCAACGGTGACATGTAAACAGGCCCTTAAATAGAAAAACGGTTTTAGTTTTCTCCCCCCCCCCACCCACCCACCACTGCCAACTCTACAGAAGCAGTACTGTGACTCGTGATGATTCCACACCCATTGCCATCTCTACTCCTTTGAACATGTTCTCCCTTTCAGTGCCATTAGCTTAGGCTTTCTCCAAGTATGGTGGGAAAATCGCCACCTAATGGGTCATTGAGAGGAGGCCTCTGTCCTTTGGAGACCTAATAGCATGTATTATGTGGGTTACAAAGGGAACGTTCTCCTTGTCACTGTGCCACGAAAGAATATAGGACTATATATATTCCTCTGATGACAATAAAACAGCCTTGAGCCAGTGCACGGCTCATCGTGCTGTCAATGGAAAGTAATAGCGCACATTAGAGGGGCTCGGCTACCTGCGGACCGAGACTAAGGCTACCGACGGGATGATCGACGGCACGATCGCAGGAAGAAAGTCGGCGTGCCAGCACACAGCAAAGGGGTGGCCGAGATCCCAGAGCGGCAGCCAAGCTGGCGTCAACCACAGAGCGTCTTTTACGATCTCTGGGGAGGAGCGACAACGTACGGCTCCCGCGCGGACAGAAACGGAGGCCCTGAGAGTTATGTCCGAGAGCTAACGCCGAGCAAGTCCCATCCGGCGCCCGGTTTTGCCGCTTAATGCGGAACGCGAGGCAAACACAAAGAGGCTGCTGTCCTCCGCCGATAATGCGCATCAATTCAGCGGTGACGGCGACGTCTTAAACGCGGCAGGACGGACTACATTGTGTTCAGTTGACAGGAGCGGCTGGTATGCCAAGTAATTAAAAAAAGGTCCCTGGCAAGGTTCTCTCAGGGGTTTGGTGTGGGAACACTGTTGCTAACACATTTTCTGCGTGTTTTAACCGTGCCCAGTGGCTGGTCTCCACAGAGAGCTTGAAAGGCTGTCCTCATTCCAGGTAAAGAGTTGCTCTTCAGCCCTGCTGTCCTTAGGGTTTGGAGCATCTCCAGATTTAGGAGACTTGGTGGTCCTGAGATAACACAGCCATCGGGGCCAAGCTTCACACAGACTTGGTGGACGGTTGAAGCACCTGCCTGCTGTGGTGCAAAGAAAGGAAAATGTATACTTAAAAAAAAAAAATGCACCATCAAATTGGTTGGCGCTCAAGGTTACGAGTTAGCAAGTAGAGTAATAGCTAAACGTTTTCAGTCAGCGGGCATCGACACTGCACTTCGCTCCTGTTTCTGCAGCATTTGCCAAAAAGAGACTCCCTGGGAGGCTCGTGGAGTCGCACTACCGCTCCCCCAGAAGGTGTGACAGCCCCACTGCGTGCCAAGGCTCTAGGAGTGCGTCTACTAGCGCTCTCACACAGAAATCCTATTAGGGTGCAATATTACCTAAATGGAACTGAAAATCAAACTCGGCCGCCCCTGGAATACAGGCTGCTTCACGCTCGGCGTCCAGATACAACAAACTAGGAAAGCTACTCTGTGCAGGCAGTTCGTGGCCAGGATGGACACGTTGAAATGCCAACATCTACACGAAAACGCATGGCTACAGACGCCACCGCAAGGGTCTTGGCTGTGGTTTAAGCGCAGACTGGAAACATAGAGCTTCAGTGTGCTAATTTAGAAGGTGCGGAAAGTGTCACAGACAAGTGTTCAAGTTCCCCCTCTTGCATACAAAGATGTGAGACACGTGAGGTTCATTTGCATGTTACTCACCCACTTCCATTTCCCACCTTCAGGTGTGGCAGAACATCTGAGGAAGTGTTGAGGTGGCCTTATATACTGGCTGTCTCAGCTGAAGCTGAATGGGAAACTCATTGTTGGGGTGTTTGTAATTGTTTGACTTGGATGAATCCTTGTATGGATTGAAACATAGAGGTAAATGATATTTATACATGCGATAAATCAGCTAAAAACCTCGATGTGTGACTTATCATATATTATATCGCAGTCCTAGTTTAACTGGTGAAATCTGTTTTATTCTGATACCCCTTTTTGTGTAAAATGGTTCAGTCCTTCCGAAGGCAGGAGGGTGACCGTTTAAACGGTTCATTTGATGTGGACCCTGCTGGTGGTACTTATAGACACACATGTCAGGTACTGATTTGTAAAAATTATATACAGCGTCTGTTTGTGTGTGTTTTTTGGTTTTTTTGCTTACTCTGGCACTTCCATAAACACCTTTGCCACTTCAAAACGTGTCACAATCTTTAACCACCGGTTGAAGAGAAAAACCATGTTCACGCCTCACCAGGACAAGTGTGACAAGTTCCCTCCGCAAACATGCGGTTGACTCAAGTCTACTTCCCCCGGCAACCGTATCGCTCAACCTGCATCACAAGCGTAATGAATTCTGGAAAAACGGGAACATTTCGAAACTTCTCTGGAAAGGGCTACACGAGCGGCCCGGCTATATATTGCGCTGTCTGACATATCTGTAGGTGTTTGCATTTTCTCAGTGCACTGATTCAGCCTCTCTGCTGTAATAAAAATAAATGAATAAATATTTCTCTGCTTTTCAATAACCTTTCCTCGGCAATTTCGAGGATGCGGAACAGATTCGGTAGCTTCACGGCACCGGGCGATATCCGCCACCCTCTAACACGCTCCGTACATTTAACTGACACGCTAACAGCTGCCGGTGGAACGTGAGCAGATGATGCGGATGTTGAATTTTATTAGAAACTGACCAAGACAATAACTGAAGAAACCCCAGCAGTTTGACCAGTTGGGTGTGTTAGCGCAGTGCCGCTGGATGCGAAGGCCAAACGAGAACCAGCCTTGTTTCATTCCTTCGTTCCTATCCGCTCGGCTGACAAAACGTCAGGAGTCTCGCGATCCGTCCCTGACGTCAACTTTGACATCTTACTGAAAAGCAGCCTGATAGTCATACGCCACACAAGGCCTAAAATGGGTGTAACTTAGTTACGACAGGTTTCATCGTCTTTCTGTGGTCACTATTTGGCTTTTCGTAAAGTAATACTCGAAAACAAGGACGTCAAATGATGCAACTTTCAGTAATCAGACAGTCATGGGGGGGAGAGGATAACAGGGGGAGGAGGAGGGCATCAAAGTTGAAATATGCCAAACGCCCTTCAAAAAAAGACACTGAATCACGCAGAAAAACAATGGTGCAGAAGAGCCGTCTGGCTGATGAATGCATTACTGTCACCGTGGGGAGTGATCATCTGTAATGCTCGCTGGAGACATGGCGGGGGGGGCAGGGGGGTCTGGCCATCTCCCACACCCCACCTCTTAAAAGAAGCCATCAGCAGCAACAAGAAGGTAATTTCCTCCCACCTCCAGGGATAAGGGAGATGGGACCGGCTCCTCACTCAAGGTGCTCATAGCAGCTCGATGTCTGAGGGGGAAACATTTCTGTCATTCGAGAATTGAAACCAAGATTGTTTTTGCCACTTGATGTTTGACAGATGAGTAGTCCTGTGAGCCAGCAGGGAGTGGGACTTGTCTTCCTCGGGCCCACCACCCCCCAGTCTAACAATCCGCCAATGAGAAAGTGCCCGATCCGTGCGCTTCCGGTCCGACTGGGAGGCCGGACGGCCACTTTGTTCTAGTTCTTCAACCCTCCTGGATCTCCCGCGTGAGATCTTTCCTAATTGCGGCTCTGCACAGAAACAGAAGTTCTCCGCATTCGATTCATTACGCTGGCATAGCAGAACCTGGCAAATACGTGTCTTCAGCATATTTCCGGGGATTTTCTTTTTTTCTCAATTCACAGAAGTAGCTTTTCCTTACCACTCGCAGGCTTCATTAAGCGAGAGAAAACAACGATTTGGAGCTGCTAAGCAATACTTCAGAGCAAGAATAAAACATCTTGATATTTATTTTTGTTCCCCAGCTTTTTTTTTTTTTTAAATTGGCCACAGCGATCGAAAATTCAGGCGCAGCGAAACCCAGAGATTCCAACAGGCAATGTGACGGATGGCGTCACCCTTCACAAAGACACACAAACCCCCGGACGGGCTGCGACTCGGCTTCTGCCGGACTCCACGCGGAACAAGGCCCTTGAAGTTCGGTCCAGCAGCCCTACAGCGGCGCCGGACTCCCGGTTCTCGCCGTCCTCTAATGTCTATTAAACCGCTGCAACTTGGAAAAGAAAATTGTACAATTTTTGCATCGGTTCATATAGTGGAGTTATTATTACTTTGTTTTATCGCTGCTATTACTATGTTCCCAAGAGCGCTAACTGCACTTACACAGGCGTTGGGTGCTGTAGTGAGTCCTGTCAGCGCCGGGGTGGAAGTGACGTCTAAACGCCCAAGTGGTCCTGAGCTGTCTGTACTATGGTAATACCTGGATTCCAGCTCTGGACGTGGTCTTGAGAAACGACGAAACTGCGCTACAGGAGGAAACTGCATAAACGGCGCTTGAAAACAGCGTAACGTAAAAATTCTTTAGCTTTAAGAGAGAACACGCAGAGAAGATGGTCGATTTCACTGATACGTTTCAAAAGGTTTCGAAATATTTTTGAAATGTTTCAAGACGATTACGCTGTATCACTGAAAATAAGGGTAATAAAGGTATAACTATGTTTTATTTTTTATACTTCCTTTCGTCTAACTTATTTGCTCTTTCTCACGTGGTTGTCTGAAGGTGAGTATAATGCTCTTACAGGGGGATTCTAGCGTCTCCTTCGCCGCGTTATCGGTCTGTCCGTGCTGTTCCGCCACCGCCGCGTGTGCGGCTGTAGCCTCGACCGGTTCCCGTCGGGGTTCATAAAGTTACCGTCTAATCTTTACTTTTCCTGGAATTTGTGCTTTTATATCCCAGCCGGTGCTTCACTGTGACATCCAGCAAAGAGCCTCCGCTGCCGTAAAACGCAGAATCAATTTGTTGCCGAAATAATCCATCATTTAAAAGACCCCGCTTTTCATTACCGTTTGTTATTCCTGCACAATGTAAATGGGGCAAAATGTATTGAAAAAATATCGAGCGTTTTGGCACTAATGGCTGCGGCTTCCTGGTGTCTGAAGTGAGAAGACGGGATCCAGGGAGAAGATGAAGCTCTGGAGCAGCCCCTCTGCGACCCCGGCACTAACAATGGCACTGGAGCAAGCGCAACGTGAGCAGAAGGGTTGCCAGTTCAAACCCCACTCCCTGGTTCTACTGCTGCAGAACGCTTGAAGAAGGTACAGCTTGAAGAAAAACACCCTGTTGTACCTGTGTAAGGTATTTTAAACTTTTACAAAAAAAGGTGAGTTAAGCAGTGAACGGACAAAAAAGTCCGGTTTGATTAGACGTGTGTGACGGCAGGTGAAAGTTATTCAGATAATAAGCGGAGGGTATTAGATCCGTACCCAGTGTTAAAGAAACGCCACGCAGAGACTGTGAAGAATTACGTATGAACAGTCCCGATTAAATGGACTGTTTACCCCAGAAACAGTCGGTAAAAGAGCCGAAACGCACAGTCATCCAAGATGTTAACTATGAGATGATAAAATGTGTCTAAACAGACGGGTTCCAAACCCGCCGTGTGCCCCCCTCTCCATGAGCGCAGCGGCTCGGAGAAACATTTCAGCCCAAAGTCAGAGCTCCTCGAGGCGCCGTTCGCTCCTCTCCCAGACAGCCTGAGCCTCAACTTCACAGCACGCCGGCGTCTTCACCCCAGTCCCCTTTCTTGCTCACGTATCCCGTCTGCGCCGAGCTGCGCTTCAACGCCCGCCGGGATCCGCGACAAGCAGGGGGACGTGCCACGAGTGAAGACATTGAACCCGTACGACTTCACAGCGTCCCTTTCTGCTGCTCCGCTACTACAGCCTCCACAGGGAAGAAGACGTTCGTCGCGGCGGGGTGGCGGCGGATAGAGCCGTCGCAGTGAAAAAACCGGGGTTGAACCCTGCTCCTGCTCCAGTACCCCATGCACTTACCCTGAAGTGACACAGTAAAAATGACCCCGCTGTCTAGAAGGGTGAATCGTCCATCGTCGCAGCGCACCAACCTAACGCTGAGTCTGGTTAGAAAAAAGTAAATAAATAAATGTTGGGAAAACCACAAAAGAGCCAAGAAAGCAGCAATTTCACCCACAGAAGCTCATTTATCATAACAATTTTGCTTCTAAGGACGGGGTCCTATCTGAGCGCTTTAAAACACGGGACAATGGCTAATGAGTGGTCGGTTTATTGTTGACAGTCCTATTATCTCTTAAAGCCAAACAGACCGAGTCCCCTTCAGCAGGGGGCTTTTGGGAAAGGGCGGTAAGTGCCGAGGGAGGGGAAAAAACCCAACAGCAGGACAGGCAATAAAGCAAAATGGCCCAGATTTTCTGATATCGCTTTGCGCTGCAGAGAAGTCCGGGTAAATAAGTGTTTGTGAACTTCAGACTGTGGTCGGGCCACGCCGGGATCCGGGCGGTCGCCCCGCTCGAGCGGGACGGGGAAGCATGACGTCACCGAGCAGGATTGAGGGTCGGAATGCAGGGTGTCACTGGCGGCTGGCGGGACAAATCGCAGAAAGACAACTCACGGGGAACCTTCCGGAGCCGCGAGACCCACAGGACACGCCTGCCAGTGGGGCAGAGTGTTTACGCAAGAGCGGGAAGCTGGGAAAGGACACCCCGCACAACCCCCCGCGGCTGCGACTGAGTGCGTTTGAAGGCGGCGCCGAGCACGCGCTTCTGGCATGTGGGATCGCGTCATGTGAACCACCCCGCCGGGCTCGCTTTCCGCGCAGGCACTGAACCCCACGGTAAATCCCACCATGGGGGTAACAGAAGGGGTTGAAGAAAACTTGCAAAAAGCAGCGTTCACTGTTCTCCTCCCTGCGGCTGAATTACAAATTCTTTTTTTGCCTGATGACTTTGAGGTTAAACAATCGGCTCTGTGGCAGATCGACACCTTCCAAGCGATCCTACTTCTTAAACACAGCAACACCTGCGGGACCAGCAACCTTCTGAGCCGCTGCAGCCCCGTGCGGCACACTTCCCAACAGAAAGTTGTTGGTTCAACCACTTCAGAGCTGAAAACCAAAAAAACTGAGTGGTATAAACGGTACGACCAGGCGTGATACTGTATGCTGTACAGCTGGCTTTCAAACAGGTTCACTAGGCAACCAGAAAGAGAAATGAAGATCAACCACAGCAGTAGGACTGGACTCTGACTGTGACTGTGCAGAGCCCAGTGCAGAGCAGGATCTGAACAACCCTGGAACAGTGAGAGAGAGAGAGAGAGAGAGAGAGAGAGAGAGAGAGAGAGAGAGAGACACACACACACACACACTCAGTACAGAGAGAGAGAGAGACAGAGACTAACAATATAGGGACCTACACGACTGAAAGACCCAAAGCTTTTACACTAAATCCACCAAACTGGCAGGAGACAGTATGGAGAAGAGGCTCTCTGTGCAACCCCACGGTGCCCCCTGTCCCACAGCACACGCTTTCGCACACACAGACACACACACACACACAAACACATACACACACTCACACACACTCCTACCCCTTGTCCCTTTCTTGCAGGTTCAGGGGTTAATAATCTAACACTGGACAAACTTGGAGGAAGAATGTGGGGGGCAGTAGAGGAGGCGTCCCGCGGCACACTGGCCCCGCTAATCCCCCCATTCATAGTCTCCCACACTAGTCTCCCCACCACGCTGCACACACACACATACACACACACACACACACACACACACACGCTGAAACAGACACACAGTTAGGGCACTCACCGTGGTGGTTGTGCTGACTGTTCTCCACCACGGGGGGCTCTCCAGCCCCCAGCTCGGCCAGCCTGCGGCTTGTGGCACTCAGCTCCGAGCGCAGGTTGGTCACCTCCTGGCTCGCTGACTGGATGGCCCCATCGATCCTCTGCGCGAGCTGCTTGTTGTCATCCATCATTTTTAGGATTTTGGCCTGAGGGAGGAATCCACACGGGGCAACATGGTGTCAGCAGGGGTCGAGGGAAGAGGAAGGGGAGGGAGAGAGGGGGTCCTCCGAACAAGCCGAAACTGTCTCCCCCTTCCTACTCTGCAGTTTCTCTTTCTCTTAACTATGTGTTGGGGGGGGGGATCAGGCAAAAAAACAATCCGAGCAGCTGGGCTCCGCTTCCTCCGTAGTTCCTGCGGGGGCGCAGAGACGTGTTAATTTCCCTGACGGCCGTGACGGCGCGAGCCCGCGTGCCGGAGCAGCGGCGTGCGAGGAGGAGGACGGAGCGGCGGCGGAGCGGCAGAGCGAGCGCCTCCCCTGCATAATGCGCTCCCAGCAGCCGTGCGCCGAAAGGACACAGGGCACCGGGAGACGACAAACGCCTTTTTAAATGGAGCGTACCATCTGCGGGAGAGCAGCGGGAGGGTGGTGGACTGGGGCCGAGAGAGCGGGAGAGAGAGAGAGAGAGGAAGACAGAGAGTGGGGGGTGAGGGGGACAAAAGAGAGAGAGAGAAGTGCTTCTGAAACTCGTCTCATCTGACAGTGTCCCAGTGCCTTGAAGGAAGAGGATCAGGGATTCCGTCTCATAGTCGTACAAAAGAGCAGCAACTTCCTCTCATCCCTCGTGCGACCTCCTCAGCAGTCACACCTCGGCTAAAGGGCGAATATGCACGACAAACTCCTGCCGTGTAGGTCTGCTTCCCTACTGCTCACCCCTGATCCCCCCACCACCACCACCACCCCATTGGTCTCTGGATGGTGCTCAGCCACAGCAGGCCGAGGCGAACGATGGGGACGGCTTAGAAACAAGAAAGCAGAGGGACACATTTTAAAGTTTGGCCGAGCGAGAGCGAGACGTCCAGAGAGATAGGGGGAAGACCGTGCTGTTAAGAGGGAACCCCAGAGGCAGCTCTCCTGCTGGGGGAGTGGAGGCGGGGTCCCCTCCAGCAGAAGCCGGGGAGACGGGGGATGTGGTCCACAGAGCGGTGAAATAGAGCAGCTACACCAGCGGTGGAACGTGACACAAATACACCCAAACCTCGCATGGTAAAAATAAGAATAATGATAAAAATGAGAAGTGTTAAGAGCAGAGCCCCAAAGCCAGATTGTGAAAAGTGCAGCTCACAATGTTATATCGTGAAAGCTGAGAAATATGTCACATTTAATAAACAACAAAGAGTTTTTTTTTTTCAGAAGTCCTATAAAAAGTTTTAGAACGATGGGATTTTTATACAGCCTTGGGTTTAGCCGTGATGCGAGAAGTAGCACCGGAGCTGTCAAGCACGCCGTCGCTTACAACAGGAGAGGGGCTCAGGAAACCACCAGACCAGAGTTTGGGAACAAGAAGAAGTGTTTGGTCGTGATGCTCCATCACAAACAGGGTGGGTTTTCAGTCCTGGAGACACAGCCCCAGGGTGCAGTTAGATGGAACGCGGCCTTCGCTCCCCAGGCAACACTGGGGGTTCTGGTTCAGCTGCAGCGAGGGCGCTGTGAGGAGCGGAGCTGGGACTGGGGCATCTGCTGGCCTGTAATAAATCCCAGCAAGGAGGTGTTACTCTGGAGTTTGTCGGAAACGCGAGGCTCTATTTGTTTTACGAGAAAAGCGTGACTGACGGCTGGCAGCGGCCAATGAAATCCACAGGATAATTCGACAGGGAGAGGAGGTGTTGCTAATGGTCTTCGGTAAAAATGACTCGATTGTAAGAAGGACAAATGTTCAGACGAACGTGAAAAATTGAAAAGTAGCAAGAAGGGGATGACAGAAACGCAGAATAAAAGTTTTTTTCTTCCTTCAGCGACGGACTTGAATGCAAGGAGCATCAATTACCTGTAATGGACTTATTACAGGTTATCAGAGTGAATTTAGTTCATTACTACCAATCCCTGCTCATAGTGAAACCCAGCCTGGTGGGTGGGCAGCTGTCATTGTGCAGATTCCTTGTGGGATTAATAAAGTTCATTTCTGCCTATTCTGTGTATCAATCTACCTATAGATAGATGTATACAGTCTACATATAACCCTGCGAGCACATAGGCAGGGAGAGGCCTGCACAGGGTGCCCAGCGCGGCAGAAGAGTTTACAGTTTATTAATTCCCCCAACACGGCTCAGTTCTACATCTCATACCTACAAGTGGATCCCACAACCATCAGGGAACGGACACAGGCCCTCAGTTCCTCTGCACCCCAACAGCAGGGGGACACAATTTACACACCAAAGATTTCAGGATTTTTATTACAAACAGTGTATTTTTTTGGTCATTTCTTTGGACTGTGGTTGTAAGGCAGCCCTGCCCCCCCCCCCCCCCCCCCCCCCCCCCCC
>UFQX01000189.1:261963-298382 GCA_900497675.1 Arapaima gigas | reverse complement strand
CCCCCCCCCCCCCCCCCACCGGGGACTGCAAACCTCCAGCTGTCCCACAGAAGCATCACAGACACACATCAGTAATGTAGGCAGCAGTATTCGGTCTCAAGCTGCTCCTCATTCTCTAAGGGTCACAGCCCAGCATCTCACGTCTACATATGTCAGCGTCCGGCATCTCCACGTCCTAGGGGCTTCCCTTTTCTGAGGTCACACCTCTGCACAGATGAGCCTTAATCGAGGGCGGGGCCACGTCAACACACACACACACACACACACACACACACACACACACAAGCCAGCTGCAAGGCTAGTAAACACAATGATAGATTCTTTTTGCCTTTGGTTAGTTGATTAAATGCCCATTTCTGCTTCCCTCACACTGAAATTACCGTGGCACCCGTCCACTTGCTTGTAAACACCCCCTAGGGCCTGCCGGGGGCTCTCGTACGTGGGGGCGATTTCAGCTGGACAGGGGGAGGGTGTTAGAAGCACTGTGAATTAGCATGTGAATGGCCACGCAGCTGAGGACCCAGGAGCGGGGGTTACCCCTCACCCCGTGCCACAAAGAGGGGCCTCAGCACTCCATACAGGGGCTCGTTTCCCTCGGGGATCCGGGCCGCAGCTGCAGCGCTGGCGCCAACCAAATTTGACATGAGCGCTTCCGTCCCGGGGGGGGTTGGGGGGGTGGCCCGCCAGGCCTGGAGCCCAGGTCAATCCTAATGAGGGAGCAGGTCGACTGGCTCAGCACGGCCACCCTGCCGTCATCCGTCTTTCGACACCAGAACGGTCGACCGACCGATGGCAGCGCAGAGCCCTAAACCCTGTCGACGCTATGACCCGCGTTTGGCCAGCGGACGGGATGTCCGGACGAGGAGAAATGTAGTACATGCAGTCTGCATACCCACCGCGCACCAGAACCCTGGGCAGCACACTGGTCTCCATCTCAAGATGGGGGAGGAGGAACCTCTGTGCTGAAATGCTGATCCTCCTGCAAAGTTCTCACAAAACTGGCAGCACATCCTAGCGGACCCTGTAAATTTCAGAGACAGTGCAATTACTCTTATTTTAGAGACAAGCACTTCTGCTGTTCCAACGTGAAAGGCACATCATCTGGATTACCGCAACGCTGGGCAACATCTGAAACCCACAGTTTACCACGCACCGTGGTTCAAAAGTGTCCGAGTAAAAACAGCAAATATTAATGACCCCCGGTAACAGGCGGCAGAATTCGGACTTTTCTACGGGAAGCCTAAATACGACCTTCACGTAGTGAGTTGCGAACAGCCCCCACCCCCTTTCCCACCCGCCCGCTCGCCGACTACGCCTACACGCTGGGTTTTTAAGAATTCGCATCAAGCCCGTCGGTGACAGAACACTTTGTGACAAGAGCCCCATTTTCCTTTTCAAATTAAATCCTTCGCCAAACAAAATTGTTCCAGCAAATGTCTACATCAAACAGGCCAGAGAGGAGACACAGCTAAAGAGAAGGGGAGTGTAAATATTGGAACTATGAAACCAGGGGTTCGGTCCCCGTTTCTCGCACCTTGCGTGTCCAAGAGCTTCCAAGGGCCTTCAGACCAACCCGGCAGACCGCGTCCTTGGCTCTCCTCACCTTTTATCGCGCATCTGCGAAAACCGGCTCGTGACGCTGTTGTCGACCGGCGATGGGAGAGATCCCCGGCGGTTTGAATTAATGCCATTCTAATTGACAATTACCATATCAGATACTGACAGTCGGAAACGACAAGGGAGTTTGTTTCTCCGAGGACAGTCTTTTGGGTTCAGCAACGCTGCCAGAACATCGGCGTATAATTTTAATTACAGCGGGTTGTTTACATGCGGAATGCTAATAGCAAAACATCAGCCCGAAGCACAAGCAACAGCCTCCACATTAAAGCTCAGGTACAGCTTATTCGTCATTTGAAGAAACGCTTTGTGCGCCTTCTGTTTTTTAGGAAGCTATGGCTCAGCTCCGCCAGACACGGCCGAGCCGGACCAGGCCGGTTACGTCGAACGCCCAGCGTTCCCGTGGGCAGGTGGACGGCACCATCGCCAGGCATTTGCACACGCCTACATGGCAGATGAGCCCGCTGTGCTTTCACGTCTTCTGACGTTTGGTAGCTGAGCTGGGGAAGAGTGGAATCAAACCTGGCTTGTTAAGTATTTCAATTATCACGATTTTTTTTGGACATTTTTTTGAGCCTTGAGTGATGGGGTGGGTGGGTGGGTGGGTGGGGTGGGGGGCTGATTTTGTTATTAGCCTGAGAAGGAACCAACAGCACCGAGCAGATAGCAATCCGTATCAGGCACCCAGCACCGTCTCGGTTTGCATAATTCATTGTGATCAAAAATATATTAGCACCTGGGCTCCCGCGTAGCTTAGCGAAAGCATTCCGAGTCGCTTCGCAAATCCCGCAGCGCCCAAATCCGTCATTGGGAGAGAGCGGGAGGGATCTCCGTCACGGCGAAGTAACCAGCATTACCTGCGGAAGTGATAACAGGTGTCTGCTGGAGGGTCCGACGCAGTATAAACAAGTGCACATCTTAGGAACCGGCAGGTTGCTGGTAGTTACAGCCATCTACTGGAATCTATACCAGCTGTCTAAAGTACACCTATGTCACCTGTTCTGCACGGGTCCTGCACACCTGGTGCTGGAGAACTACATTCATGCTCTTTCAAGGATGTTTAACGTACAAGTGGACGGCAGAGGTCGATTCGGATCTTTACAAACGGCCTTTGGTTCCCAGAAGTTGCCATCATAACAAAATTAAGACGTCCTTTGCAAAGTAGTAAAACAGACGAATTAAATAATGTCAGGAACCGGAAAAAGGCACATCCTAGGGTGGCCGAGTGCTGAAATGCGCGTTCTTGTGCACCGTTCCTGGCACGTACGCATTTTTCACGCACGCTGCTCGAGGAGCACAAGGGGTTTTGCTCAGGACTATAGTAAACATACGAAGCAGTAAAATTTTACGCAGGTGCAATAGGTTGTAAGAACGACGCTCCGCACCTAGACATCACAACCCAACCTGGAAGAAAGAGACCAGAGCACTGGGTCTATTCTACTCCCAGACCACTAGAGATGTGAAGGAGGGTTAATATGATACAAGACTCCATGATGGAGTCTGAATTTAGATAAGCTAAATGGACTCGAGGGGTTTATAACAGTCTCCGCTTCTGAAGAAGTGTTCGTGGTCAGTGCTGAGCAGAAATTTAAGGTTTAGTTTATAGATAGTAACAAGTTTTTGGACTCCCCCCTAAATAAAAGATCGCACACACCGCAGAGATACAGAGAAGTGAGTACCGCTTGTTTTGACACTCTTGATTCACTCGTCTCTAACCAACAAACTGGGATTCTCTGCACAAGTTAACACAGATGGTTTATACATTGATGTTTCTAGGAGATATATTGGATTGAATAATTCCAAGCACTCATTTCTCTAATGGAGGTTGGCCTGAGGTGGGATGTGAGGAACTAAGCTGGACAGGGGTGCAGGTGGCATGCTGCGGAGACACTGAGGATTCTGTGTCAACCACAGACCATGATGGTTCTGGAACGCTGCAGCAGGAATGTTCTACACAACCTCAGTCTGGTCCAGTTTGCACAATACACTGTTCCGAGACCACTATTTATATTTCCAGGATCCGGAGCAATTCCTTCCGAGTAACACTTGAGTAATCCACAGAAGCCGGCGCCACCCGATGGCTCGGAAGAAGATCTGCGGACGTCCAGATAAGACCTTCCTGCTGAGAGCCCCAAACATGGCCACTGGAACCACATCTCTATAGCTCTATGTAACTCCAGAAGCACCTCCACAGATACCTCTATATGACCCTCAGCAGACACATTCAGAAGATATTCAATGTCTCTCACCTGTGTGATCAACAAGTAAAGCTCACTGATGCCGGACACCTGTTTTTCTTACAGCCAACAGGTAGAATACAGGCGAAAAACCTAGTGATGATGAACATGATGGAGAGATTCAGAAGGTAGGAACTGTCTGGTGGCTTTTTCTCATTAAAATGAGCTTCCAGCCCTTCAAATTTATTGCTTTATTTTTAGTTTAGAAATGCAACTGTGTACATGTCAGCAGCTTGACCGCGGTTCAGCAAAGTAGTCAGAAACTCACACCTACACAGCGTAATACATTATAGGTAGACGGGTCCAAAGAGACACCTTTTTTTAGCTACGGCTCTCCATAAGTAATCTGCTCGTGACGGATGCCGGAAATACGCAGCAGAGAGACGCCATTTTAAATAAAGGTTCTTGATACGGAAAACGCGACTTTACGGTAAGTCACTGGGCAGTAGCGGCGACTCCTCCTGCGGCGAACGACGGCGAATACGGCGAAAAGCCGGAACGGGAGACGAACGGTCAGGAAGTCGGCGCTCCGACCGGAGTCTCTGCGGAGCTTTCGAGGAAGACGGACAGTTTCTCCAAAGAGCAGCTCCTAAATCCAATTTGTCGTTTAAATCCACCCAAATTACGGTGTCGATTTGCCTGCTCATTTGCTCCGGTGTTACTTACACAGCAAGTAATTCAAAGTGCCTCTTTGAAGAAATGTTCGGCCCCCCTCTGAACACGTCACGTCAAAATTACGACCCATTATCTTGAGTCCATGATAACACTTCGACAATCTTACTGATAAATCTGCACACGGCATTAATATTTCTGGCACATTCCAAGCGATGGGTGCTGGGAGGCCCACGACGAAGATGGGCGGTGGGGACTTTCTCGTTGCTGTATGGCTGGCTTGGCCCCGAGCGAGTAGCTCCGTTTTATACTTCGACTCATTTATAAAACACATCTGCATAGAAAAATAGAAGCATTCAGCCGCAGTTGAAACAGGCCTCTGTTTAAGGCTACTAAACAGTCCAGCCCATAAACCACTGTTCTCCTGTACAGTTGCTGAGAGCCATTGTTTGTATGCACCCTCATGTCTGGCTGACAGCCACTTTGCATCCTGTCCAGGATTTAATCGGTTCAATAATAACACAAGCGACAAGACGGCACCCGCGACACGCGCTCCCCCGCAAATCTTATTAATTGGCTTCGGCAAATTAGACCACCTATTCGGAAGGCGTGCAGATGGAAAGGCGCGCTTCTCCAAAGACGGCGCAGCCTGTTCAGCACAAAACAAACAATAAACAAAATGTGTTTGAGAGAAATCATGGGCGATGAGGAAAATTCCGGCTCGGGCAAAGCGACGGGGGGTGGGGGAAAAAAGACGCGGCTCGCGTGCCGCTCTTCTTTTTTTTGGTTTCGTGCGAACGGCGGGCGCGGATTCCGGGGCCCGGGATCAGCGGGCGCATTTTGCTGAAAGGGTGAGTGAGTTTTTCAAGAGTTTCATCAAAGGAGGAGTAGGAGCGCGGCCACTTACCGATGTAGGATGGTGCCATTCGGATATGGAAATGACCCACTTGCAGTTAACTGGCGTGTGAATGAACATGAGCTGCAGTTACCGGAGTTTAAGCAGTAATAACGCAGACCCCGTCCGCCCCCCCAAGAGAACGAACAGAAAACGCTAAGAGGGCCCTCACACAGCCATTCTCGATGAGAACACACTTTGCCTCAATGGTGAGTAGAGATCGTATCGGTGCCTCCATTTCACACTATGCCTCTCCGCGACACTGAAACATCATACCATTTTCTCGTGGTTGCCTGGATGCCTCCAGTCCAACTAGAAGCCAAGGAAATGAGCATTTGCAAATGATCTGAAAGTTAATTTATTATTAGGAATAACACGGAAAGGGTCTCACGCCCTCTTTAAATCCTTTGTTCCGTTCATTGATCCGGCCCTGAACTTTCCATCAAATTTATAAGGGTGAGGAACAGTAGCAGAGCTCTGCTGAGAAGAAAATGCTACAGAGGTAGAAATATACACAGGCTCTTCAGCCTGCAAAAATATTCTGGACCAGTCTGTAAATGAATGATGAATTCAAAGTCATATTCAACAAGAGATCGTAGACATTCGTGATGTACAGTACTGTGCAAAAGTCTTAGGCACCCGTGGGAAAAATGCTATAAAGCGAGAATGGTTCCAGAAATAATGCCATGAATACTTATTAATCAATAAACCTTCTAACAAGTGCAGTAGACAAAAAAATCAGATCAATATTTGGTGGGACCACCCTTTACCTTTAAAACGGCATCAGTTCTCTTATGCAAACTTGCATGCAGTTTAAGGTAGAGGTTGGTAGGTTCTTCTTCCAAACATTTTGAGGAACTGGCCACAGTTCTTCTGCACACTTTGACTGTCTCTGCATGTCCTCCCAGACTGACTTGATCGTGTTGAGATCAGGGCTCTGTGGGGACCAGACCATCTGTTGCAGGATTCCTTCTTTTTGCTCAAGATAGTTGTGTATGAGTGAGGTTGGGTGTTTGAGGTCATTCTCAGGCTGCACAATGAATCTGGGACCAACCAGAAACCCCCCTGATGGTGGATAACAATCTACCTGTACTTCTCAACACACATTGAACTTGCATGACTAAGTCTACCTACGTCTCCCGATTATTTGCAGGTTAGGACCTGTAAAACCTTGGCCTGAAATCATTTTTAAAATGCGCTCCTAAAATTTAAGCGATCGGTATTAGATATATGATATTGCCACAGGTGTGGGTTACAGATTTGATACAGATCGACCAATTCAACACGTGCAAAGTTTGTCATAGTGGTGTTGAGCGTCACCTCTCGTGAACCCCACGCGTGAGCCGCAAACCTTGCGGCCGCGTGAACGCCGCTCACTTTTACTCTGCGACCGAGTCGCTTTTTGCTCGCATCTGTAGAGGACCAGCGTGCTAGTCTTCCTCCATCGATGGCATTATTTCTCCCGAAAAGAAAAAATAATCTCAGCCGGAATGAGCACCGCGCCCCTCTCCATCTACCGCTTTCAGCAAGTGACTAATGGAAGCGAAATAAGCAAACTGTCCTTGTGACAAATCGCAAAGGCACTTAAATTAGTTACCCGCTAGAAGAACAAAACAACATCAAGAGCCTAACTGTGACCGCACTCGACGGATGTTTGCAAATTTATATAGACCGCATGCAAATGTGCCGGTAGGGAGAGAAAAGGGCCAGGTTACGCACACGGGTGACCGGGAAGCCTGGGGAAGGTGGCAAAGGACCTACTGACCGAGAGCACACAGCTGGGGATGCTGGCAGAGTAAGAGAGAAACCGCTTCACATCAGAAATGAATAAACGGCAAAAAGGCCACATTCTGTAGCCCGACTGCCACTGTCATCTCCGTGTTTTATTTTCAACTAAGAGCCTATTTAAAGGGCCACAGCCGCCCAGCAGCGCAGCCAAACGTGGCATAGAAAGAGAAGCGGCGTTACGGACACCCAGGCTCAATCTTATCTGCAATTTTCGATGCTCTTCTGCGGATTTTTATTTCAGTCACCTGAGCTTGTAAGTGAGCGACCGGAAAAATAACCTGGTGAGATGGCGTTCGCCTCCCGTGCCTAGTTATCTCCCAAGGGTTACGTTCTCCACTGGCTCTCAATACCAGCAACTTGATATCAACTTGCCACCCTTTGTAACTCCACACCAGGTAAGGACCTGGGATTTAAAACACACACACACACACACACACACACACACACACACACACACACACACACACACAAGAAATAGAACAAGCAACCTGGTAGCGGCTCAGATAAGAGTTCCATTCTGTCAGAAGATAAGAGATTCCCCACAGCGCCTCTGTCTACTCTTAGCTCCAGCTTTCTCGATCAAACTCCTGTTTATTCAGAACAACCTCATCTGCCTGACAGGACGGGGTGGGTGGGCGGGGGGGGGGGTGAGTAATAGGTCCCTTTTATTGCCATGTTTGCACCAGCGAGCCCCTCGTACCTGCCACGTAACCCGAGTGTCGCAACAAACGCTCTCTCGCGTCTCTCCAAGCTGTGCTTTTTCAGCCGTCCCACAAGCCCTGGGGGGGCTGGCACGTCAGCTTTTAGTTAACTGACATGTTTAACAGAAGAAGGGGGGCAGGTCAGAGATGCTACTCTGTGCCTAGGCAGGGGTCACCACAATGGTCAGTTTTGTTTAAACCAGCGTTTAAACAATGGACCCAGTGAATTTCTGCCAAATTGTGGCCGGTCCCTATTTTTGTGCTTTTTTCCTCTTTTTTTTCCAGCAGGAATAACTGGATTTCTGTGTTTGACGCGACAATGACCTGCATTTGCACGAAAGCGACAGAAACGCACACGCTGCGCCACGCGAGACAACGTGAATCAACGCCGCTGCTACGGAGCGTGACAGACGAAATCTCAACTTGCCGTAAAGACCGCAAGAAGATGCCCTTCGTTCAAACTTTCAAGACCCCCATCTCGGCTACAATTATTGAGCCAAAAAGCCACCTGCGCGTGAAAAGTGCTTCAGCCAGAGAGGACAGCATCTAACCACAGCCACACAGTGCAAAGGCCCACCTCTCGCCAACAAGGAGACCCCTAGCAAAGCCCCTTACTTAAAACCCCACCCATTAGCGCCCTCCAACGCTCGATGCCACTCATTCCTTCCTGACTGTTTGTGTTCAGAGCCGGACCGAGACAACAGGCGGCGCCCGGGGAGACGACGTGTTGCTCAGCCCAAGTGGAGACGCCGTTCAGAAGATGGCTGTGAAATACTGGATGGCGCATTGTCGTCGCGCCGTACGGGTGAGCATCCCAAAGAAGCACGATGTTAAGAGACCGCCGCCAGACAGAGCCGCGACGCCACGCTAGCCCCTGTCACGCAACACAGCACACCCTGGGGGCGCTCCCTGGTGAAACGGGTCTGTTTTTGGCAGGAAAATTTGTCAAATTAGATCACCAGGCATCACGAAGCCAAAGAGCCGGTTATGTAAACGCACCGGGCGTCGGCACCCGCGGGGGCCGTGTAATTAAACCCGACTCGAGGTGTCGAAACTGTCCCTTCCCGCTCAGCAGCCGCGTCCTCGTCCCACGCGGTTCTGCTGACCGAGCGTCTCGCGACGTGTGTCACGTGCACTTCTTTCACAAGCGGCTCCCGGATCATACAGACATGGCTGTAGAGGGAAGGCGGAAGAGGCCACCGGAAGGGTCTGCTTGCTCACCTGGCCTGGTGGAGATGGATCTAGAACCCGCAGACGTGAGGAAGAGCGACAGCTTAAAACCCCGCAGCTGTTAGCAACACGGGCCGGAGTTACCGGCTAGATTAGTTTGCTGGCGGTGTATTCAAATGTGATTTTCTGACTCAGTGAGCACACGTCTTCCTCCGAAGTCGCCCATAATGGGAAAAGTGGAGAGATAAAAAAATTAAAAATTAAATGTGTCCAAAGGGAGAATGTGTGTATGTGCAATGGTGTGTGTGTGAGTGTGTGCGTGTTGGGGGGTTGTTCTGTAAAGGGGTAAACTGGCCCTACTCTCCCTCCCTCTCAGCAGGTAGGAGAGACGTTTCTCCAGTAACTACCGGGGGTCACTGCTGTACGGTGAGGATTTCTTTCCGCGTTCTCAAGTGTCCTCCTACAGTCCAAAGGAGGGCGTTCCAGATGAACTGACAACTCCAAAACACCTTCAGTGTGTGTATGTGCGACTGAACAAACCTATTTATTTAAACGCCGGTTGTCGTGTGAAGCAGAGAGGCGGAGCGCCGGGTCACTTTGACGCTCGTCTTTATTCCCTTTATTCAAGACGTCTCAGGACTGAAGTGGGGCTGCGAACCCTGCGCAGACGCCCTCTCGTCTCCCGCGTGTAACAGTTACGTAGGTGTTTTCCGATGCGCCGGGGGCACTTTAATAATTTATTTATTTTCCCCATTTAAAAAATAATGGGAAACAGACGCTCGGTATCCAAACAATTCAGCATCCGACACGTTTCCGTGGACGAAAGACATTCGGACGCCGAGGGATTGCGGCGTTCCCGGCTAAGGCTCCGGACTATCGCGCCCCAGCGCTGGACAACTGACTGTTCCTGAACATCCACCAACCCCGCCGGTCTGCAGGTCTGATGTACACCGGGATTCAGAGTCAACTTTTTCGCCTCGCTGTCAGTTCCCGACAGGCCGCAGATGCTCAGACACACGTAACGGGGGGCGCAGCCCTGCCCGGAATCTGAAAAATGTCAAGCGTCATTTTGGGGCCAAGACACCAAGGACAAATCCAGGCCTCGCAGCCCGGAGGGAAGGCTGGTTTTCATTAAAGCTCAGTTCATAACTACCCAGCCCGGCCTGGGACTGTGTCTGAACGCAACCGCACCGCTCCAGTCGCAACAATCCGCCATCTTAAAACACGTTAAACCAAACTGGTCCTAAAAGCAGAACAATTGTATCATACCGGCGAAACGAAAAGGCTTTTTTTTAAATTCCATTTCTTTTATTCCCGCCCTTAGAGATTAATGCCGTTTCCGTTAATCGGCGATTGTACCAAATCATTCGACGTTTCGAAACACCGAAGCGTTCGTGACGTTAAAAAAAGGAAAACAAATTGATTCCGCTTTGCTTTGAATTTCATAAGTGAAGCAAAAGACTTTTATTAACACAAATGTACCCGGAAGACTTCTAAACTCTCGGTTTGGTTTAATGCGATTTAAACACTACGGGGGGATTTCTCGACCGGCATAATCGGTCTAATGCGATTTGAATCATGCAAAGGATTCAATCGATATCCAACTGGAGGCGGAGTAAGTGAGAGCTCAGATGGAGGGAAAGCAGGACACCTTCTGGCCGGGGAAGCCTCCGTTTGTCGCGGGGCTTCGCCTTCTTTTCCCAGAGTTTCCGCTTTGCCAACGTCTGCGAGGAGTGCGGAAAATGACGAGGGGTGGGATTCTCCTGTCGTCCGGTCATTACCGGACCCTTGCGTTCGTCCTCAACCGCCGCGCTACAATTACGACGAGAAATCCCGTAATGAGCGCCTGGTGTTTCTCTAAGCAGCTGTTATTATGACTGTTTAGGGTTGAAACTGGGCTCCCTCCAAAAACCGGTTTCCGCACACATCTCCTGTCTGAGGTTCAGACCCCACCGCCCCAGACACGTCCCGACGCGGCCTGCTGAGCCACGCAGTCCTTTCCCACGGCCGCCCGCTGCGGCGCAGAACCAAAGCTGTGTCAAACAGCGTCCCGGACCTCCAAACGGCAGACCTCCCACGAGTCGAGCAACGCAGGGGGGAGAATGACGTGGAGAATCGCAGCAGAAGCCGGGAGGCCTTACCAACATCAGCCCTGGCTGCTCACGTGCAACTGGGACTCCAAAGAGTGGTTGTTCTCAGCAGCTCAGGCACTGTGGTGAGATCTTTGCAGCACATCACAAACAAGGCTCAGTCAGAGCTTGCGTCTTCTCGGGATTTCCGAGAACGGTGGTCTCACGTGAGGGATGACCAGTTCTTGCAGAGCCCCTCATGCCCACAGGTGGTGAACCAGTTGTAACAGGAGGTCTGTGGGTTCTCCATAACAGACGGAGAATCAATTCATACTGTGTTTCAATCAGTTAAGAAGCATTTTTTTAACATTTGGACACGTCTGGGAAATGGCCAGAAGAGGCTCTTGGGAAAATATGGGCAACAAGAATAAGACCATATACTGTACGGTTATTTTCTGTAGTGACACTTTTGTTCACGGTGACATATTTATGTACCAGTTTATACAGGTGGGTAATCTTTAGAACATTTTAAGAAATTAACCAGATTTGCCACAGCAGGAGTTGGGTGTCAAACTCAGAACCTTCTGATCATACAACTTTATGAATGGCTTTCGCAATTTTTGGATTCCTAATAAAACTTCTTGAAAAAAAGCTTGACTTTTTAAGGGAGTTAAAAGGGAGTGACACCCCAGAGTGCTGAAACACCTGTCATGAACCTGGCGGGCTCAAAAGTATTAGCAATAGTATGTTAGTTAAGGTCTAACATTAGTGGGTAACCTCTCTGTGTCGTGGCATCTTTCTGTCTTGGGTGGATGGATGGATGGATGGATTTTTAATGTTGAAAGGTGAGTGTTCATTGTTTCTTTGGTTGACTCCATCTTTGGATAGATAGACAGACAGACAGATAGATAGATGTAGATAGATAGATATATCTGTCAGGTCAAGCGCAAAAAAACCAAGACCAACAATAATGTCAGCATGAAACCTGGCTGGTTTTTTAGGAACTGGCCTGATGTTCCAGTAGAAACAGTCTGCTTCCTCTTTCCTCAGCTAACAGTCAGCTTCAGCACTGCGGGATCGTAAATAATTTAAAAGAGCGCCGTGTTTCAGGTTGGGTCAAGCTCCAGGTAAGTCAAGCCTGGCTGCGGTTCAGTTAAATTGAGCTGAGCTCTGGACGGGTTTCGTGTGCGATATTTCAGCAGGAAACACACCACCGTGGAGCAGTTTACATCAGACGATGACTGTCAGGCTTTGGGCTACAGGTTACGACAGGTACAGGTGTTTGTTGCCTGGGGTGAGACGAAAAAAACGCCCACACGTTTTTAACGTCTGTAACAAATGCAAATGATGTGTAACTTTTTGAAACCAAACTAAAAATCTAACTAAACTACTATGACTAGACTGTTTGAGGGAAATTTAGCATATGAGTTTTTTTACATGTCTGTGTCTCCAGGGGACCGATCTCTTCCACACACAGAACCATCACCTGCAGCGCCCCCCCCGGAGGAGCACGGACCCCATACAGGGACCATTCCTGTGCACGTGGGATGTGACGAACGGGTCAGAGATGTCATCGTTGTCATGGCGAAGCCCAAGGAGTGTTGAGTCCTGGCTTGTCTTTTTCCCCCGCCGCCCAAGTCAGAGCCCCAGGTCCTTCTCAGACTCGGACCATTTTCTCCCATTGTCCCCGCTGACAGATCCGCTCAGCTGCCACCTTTAAACAGTATTGATTATTATGCCCGTCCTATGAAGTCATTTAGCCCGGCAGCAGGAGCGCTAACACAACCTGAAAGAGATCTATATCTCCCCCAAACTGAAGGACAAAAGGTACAAGGCGGAATACATGATATGACAAAGGAGACTAAATCAAACAACAGCCCTACAAACTGAGGGTACAGGGATATGGACACAGGTCTCTTAAGACATTATCTGCTGTTCCATCCGTTCAGAAACATGAAACTTATTACTAGATGTTATTTAGCGGACACATTTCTCAAGAACACCGCATATTGTCAGTTTGGTACAGGAATCTACTCCCAGCGACTTACATGCTTCATACAGCCGGGTAATTCTTACCGCATCAATTCAGGGGACTGGAGCAAGAGCTGAGATTTGAACCTGGGCACGTTGAGCACGAGGATAAAGTTCTAACCGCAGCGCCACCCACTGGCTGACATTTTGGCCCAAACAAAATGAGCAAACTCAGTCGAAGTGGCAGACTGGACGCCGCGTCTACCCTGTTGTGCAGACAGGGGTTGAACTCGGCACTGGAAATTCTAAAGACGGGTGAGGTGTTTCCAAGGTGCGGGGGGTCACTGCCGAGCGGCTCCTTTTCCCACGATGCGTTTCACACGGGAAGAAACTCCGTTTTCCCCTCGCTTGGCACCACCGAGGACGGGCCCGCGTACAAGTCGCTGGCGGTTTTGGTCAGAGACGCGTCAGAACGTTACCAGGCAACCAGACGCACCGAACGGAAGCGGGAATCGCTTCAAACGGGAGGCATTCGCTTGCCGCTGCAAGCTGCTTAATGCGCGAACATTTTGGTGGATTACGGCAACCGTTTTGTTTATTATAAACTGACGAACCGGGCAACTGAACCTCTTTACAGGTGTGGTTAAAAAAAAAGACCACGATCTTCCTTACACCTACGGCGAAAGCTGATGTTTTCAAGGGAGTTATGGTGTGTGCTTGGAATTTAGAGCGGCTTTGGAGGAGCCAAAGTAGGTCTTTCCCTCTAAAGTAAATAGCATTAGACAAAACTTGAGGGGAACCTGGAATCGGGAAGCGCATCGACAGCAGAGCGCCACGTGCCTGGAGCTTGTGTGCGGAGATTAGACTCGAGGTGAGGGGCATTCATCTCGTCTTGACAGCCGAAAGTTTTTATTTACTTTCAACGCATCCAAGGGGTAAAGCTGAATTGTCAGAAGCGGAGTTTAGTGCTTAACTCCACAGTGGCGGCGCTGCAGGTACAAAGGATGCGCTGTAATACGGTCCTCGGAGTAACATTACAAGTGATGGGTGGTGCATGGTGGCGCAGCGGGTCGCGCTGGTGCCTCGCAGCTCCGTTTCTGGGATGTAATTTGGAAATATAAGTACGGTATTTGCCACTTGTTTATGTTCCAATTTTAATGTTATAGTTTGCCAATCTTATTATAGGGCAACAGGTAGCGCTGGTGCCTCACAGCATCCGAGTGGTGCTTTTGAATGTGGTCTGGAATCTGGCTCAGTCTGTGTAAAGGTTGCATGTTCTCCCTATCTTCACATGGGTTCGTCCCACAGTCTGAAGATATGTATATTGCCCTTAGTGTGTGTGTGTGTTTCTGCACTGTGATGGATTGATGTCCTGTTTGCGGACCCTGCCTCATACCCTATGATTCCGGTTATTGGTAAGGGATGGATGGGTGGGCAGATTACAAACAATTCTTGTGGCAGTTCCACATTTTGCCCTTTGTGGTACCCACATTTTTTCTTGTCTACCGACATTTCCCATAAGCCCCCCGGGGCTCTTTTTACCCCCCATTGACCAGATTGTCTACAATTAAAACATAGCTGGTGTACACGGACATCATTACCCAGGGCGCATTAACTTACACTGCAAGTCAACTTGAGGACTCCTACCAAAGTAAGTTCAAAATTCAATTTTTCACACCAGCCGGCTCAATACAATCCGCTCCTCCCAACAAAAATCACGCTCACCTCCTTTATGGGGGGGGGGGGTATTTATTTAATACTATTCTACATCGGTGAATGCAGTAATATTTAGTGCTCTTCTACATAGGTGAATACAGTGAGGTTGTAAGGTATTGATCGTGAGAATAGGGTTCTAGTGATTTCGCTGTTTGTACACCTGGTTGTTAATAAAACTTTCATTTGTTTCAATTATGCCTCGGTGGCAAATCCTTTTAAACTGCATTATGCATTATAGAAATAATGGAAACAGCATCTCAATTTACATCTTTTCACACAAAACCCCCTTTTCAGGAACCGGTTAGGCACATAAACGGAGGGACGGCTGCTTTGTCAACATCGGAAATGTCTCCCAGGGTCTTTCATTAACTGCAGAAAATCCAAATGTCATCCGTAATGGTTGACTGATTCTGAGTGATGCAGACATTAATGGTGGCACATCATTTTATTCCCACATCAAGTACGGAGCACAAATAATTGCTTAATAGGTGATGGTACACGGTTTAAAAAAAAAGGAAACAGCGATCATGAATCAGCATCACAGAGAAAAGTACGTCTTTTCTGGCATAATAGAAGCGTTTGGCTAAATTCAAGCGCACACCCATCACCGCTCATGAAATGTGCCAAAGAAAGATGGAAATGCTCTTTAGATGCTGACCTTTCCGCTTGGGTGCCTAACAGAGAGGGAATTACAATCCTTTCAATGGGAGTTGGGCCCAGCCTGTTGGGCTATATATCACCTGGCAGGTCATAGGGTTCACCCCCCTCAACGGCAGCCGAACCTTTCCAGCAGAACCGTCTCCGTAACCCGAAACGCCGTTCCTGCTGCACTGCATGATGGGATGGGGAGTTTATCCACATTCGGAGGAGCTGAAACAGTGACGGGGCGTCTGGAATTTCACTCAGCCCTTTAGACGTTCACGGCCTTCTTGATACACTGTATGCCTGTCCTCATTACAATAATTCAGTCCCTCTGGGGATTTTCGTGAACAAATTTGGAATCTGTTCTCGAAGCAGAGGTATGTCTCCCGCAGAGTGATGCTAAGGACATCGGTGTCACGCAGGCCATTGGTGTTCGTCCTCGCAGGCTGGCATGGCAACAGTGAAAGGGGACTAAAAAAGTGCCAGTGAATGAATGTCTACCAACAGGTTATCCTGTCACTTCTCTGGAAAACTAGCCAGTGCCCAGAAGGTTACAGAACGTGACAGAACAGGGGTTCCGTATCGGTAAAAACGCTCTCCTTTTTGCGGACGTGTGGTTCTGGCGAAGCAGGCACGCGGCTGCCACCGTCGCAGAAGCTAACCCTCCTGCTTTCGACCGTTTTCTTGCCTTTTTCACGCCCCCTTCTTTCCAGGCAGGTGGAGAGGGGAAGGACTCGCTGGAGTGTTATTAGCCTCCAAGAGTTCAACATCCGGAGCAAAAATTCTCAGGCGTCGGAGCCTGAGCGCCGGGGAGATATGGCATTTTCTGATTGAGCGGCGCTGCTATTTGCATTTCATATTTCCTGCTTCGACCGTGGTGAGATATTAAAACAAGCCGCGTGACATTGGCAAGTGTGAAAGTGACAACAATAACATTTGCCGTGGAAATCTAAGTGCGCAGTCGCGCGATCCGCACAGCAGAGGTAACAGATGAATATCGCAAACCCCACCTCCCCCCGTCAGGCGGCCAGGTGACGCAGGCTGCTGTTGAAAAACGGACCACGACTTCTATACCTTCGTTGATTCCAGCTCTCGCACGTGGAGAGATGTCCTTCATCACTGCCGACCTCTCCCTGACCTGTGAGGAGAGGAGGGACAGCTGGCAAGGAGCTTGCTCAGGGGGGGGGCAGTTATCCAAAGGATCACCTGGACGCCACGGGTTACGAGTTGCATCCACGCTCTTCGGGTTTGAGGAGAAGATAAGACGTTTCTTAATTTAAGTAAAATAGGCGTTTTTTTTTTTTTTTAAAAAGAGGTAGGACTTCAAAGCTGATCCTTAAATACTGCACAAAATAAACCCGCTTTCATTGCTAAGCAATGATTCATTCGCATCCGGGATCAGTCACGTCGCATTTCTTCTCAGGGTGTTCTTCTGGACGTACAAGTTAGGCCTGAGGTGTCGCGCTCCATCAGGAGCTGACTAGCAAAAAAAAGGACAAGCCCACCGTGGAAGACGCGAGACTTGTATAGAAAGCTGGTCCCGGGCGTGAGGATTCGCGCAACGAGGTCCTCGTCCCTTTGGGACGGTGCACCCACCTCCAACCCACCGAACGTTCGCCGCCCTGAGCACGGCCACCGCTGCGACAGAAAAAAGTACATAAATACATAACCCGTACGTCTCTATTTTTGCCGAAATCCTGTTATGCCAACATTATACGGCGGTGCGGGTTTACACGATTAGGAGCCCCCACGCAATTTGAGCTAAAAACAAACACCAAGGAGACGCAGGCAATTCCGTAAAAATAGCAGAAACCCTGGCCTGCCCTGGCACTGGCGCCCAGCGCAGCCAGTAATTCCGCAGATACGGCCTGTTGGTTAATAACATATTGATACAGCGCAGGACTCCATTTTAATAGTTCACTGTAATGGGCTGTGCAGGCAGCGGCCCGTGTTCGGCTGACAATAACTGTTACAGAAACGGCGAGCGCCAGATGAATTACTGAAAGCCATTTGCTACCGTAATATTTATCTGTTTGGAGGGAATCGAGTTGTCAGGAGAATCTAATTCGAAAGAAGGTGCTGAACAAGGGCTTGTCTGTAACGTCCCTCATTCTGGCTGAACGGCCCCCGCGTGTTGACATAAATCTGTTTTTATTACCGAAATAATTGATGTAGCTCCCGCTTTACAGATTTGTACTCTACGTCTAAAACTTAGGTCAGACTCCACAGTTTTGGTTTAAGGCGAGTTACATCGAATAATAACACGAGCACAGCGATGCCCTGGTTTTTGAGCTCCCAAATTCCCGATATAACAACAGGGGTGTATTTGCAAGCAGAGCTGCACCCCGGTCGAGAAGCCCCAGCACAAAAAGTGTTATTCGAGCAAAGCGCAAAGCAGAGGAATACTGGAAACGGGTGCGAGCACGAGGGTGACAGCAGGTGGCAGCAGTGAGCCCGGCGTCTGCGTTCAGTCTTTGCCTCGTGTGGCCCGGGTTCAAACCCAGTTTGCGCTCATGTCATTCCGGTCACTTCTGTTCAGTCAGTAAGTCCCCCGGTAACGATTCGCTGGAGTAACACCCATTACAGACGCAACATTTTATTGTTTTGTCTGTTTTAATGTTTTTATTTATTACTTTTTACATCCGTTTGACAATTAAATGTCTGGGGGTATTTCGGTGAAATGAACTAGCTTCTCCGAATGAACCCAGAACGGATCATAAATGTTCTCATTAGAAATAACGAAAATAGCTTCCTGACATCCGAGCATTCGGGCCGTTTCTAGGAACCAGCTACACTCGGATACCGGCACGTGGGCGTGCTGTGATTTGTGAGCAAATTTTTTATTTTTATTTATTTTTTTTTTTTTTTGAGAAGAGTGACCGAGATGATAAACTGCCTTACAGAACATTGGGGGCGCCTGTATAAAAACACCAGCATATCAAACCAAATTCCCGGAGGATAGCAGCGTGAACAGCAGGTGGCACGGCGGTTAAAGCCGTCACTTCAGTAGGACGTGGCACTGCATCCCTGCCACCGCTGCGCTGCCCTCAGGCGTGGCGCCCCAAACGGATACGCTAAAAATGACCCTGCCGTACAAACGGCTGCATCTTTCTTACTGGCTTAGCGTACAAACCTATAAGTAACCTTCGTGGCGACGAGAGATTGTCACTCAATACGTTTCTCCAAAACAACTTACAGTGACCGGAAATTTTTACGGGAGCGACGATCGGCGGGGCAAACGTAACGCCGTGTGTTGCGGTGCCTCGGCTAAACGAATAAATAGCGACTGTTAAACGTAAATCTGAGAAATGTCATCGTCCATAAACACTGCAGGCGGTTAAAGACGACCCCACCAGCTACTACAGAATGCCGGTCACAGGCTTTGGAGTTATCAGAAGTGGGGTCAAAGCAGATGCTTTGTTTTATTCATGGACGCACCTCTCAAGGACGGTGCTTCGCGGGGAACTCTGGGTAAGCTCTGACACAAGAATAAGTGTTGCCATATTTTATTCCGATCACAACTATGTCCTCTGTCAACACAGCTGAGTATATTGTGTCGCCGTGGACGCGGCTCCGTGTGCATTAATGCACCGTATGACTTAATAACTACAAGCATTTGGAGAGCTGCACATACAGGCCAACAAATAAGGTTGCTGTTTTATGCAAATGTTAGTCACATTCCCCGGAATCTCAGCAAATTTCACTAACAAGCCATGCAGAGGCTGGAAAACCGTATCTGTTTATTAAAATCCACATTTTAATAAAGTTCCCTCTACTTTCATCCACGATTTTAGTATTTCTCAGGTAGCTCTCACCCCACCCGGTGCACCGGACTGATATGAGAGAAAACGCATTACAGGAAAGTTAATGTTCTCGGGGTTATGTCGGGTACATCAAGTATTCCTTGTGCCTGGAGCAAGGTACTTGAAAGATAAGCAGGAGCGAGGTGCCTTGCACAGCTGATATTCCTTCAGACGCCGTCTCTCCTCAGAACCACCAGCAGCTCCCCAGAGCACCGTATCTCCGCACGCGGCGTCGCCACCTTCGGAAAGCGCGCGGCGGGGCATGCGGCAAACATCTCTACGTGTTTCCAGACATTTTGACATGATAGCACTGGGGCCTTTCAGGACAGAGGGCCAATGAGTGGCATCTGAACATAAACATGTCATTCAGGTCCCACATTCGTGGTTGCAGTATCAGTCAAAACTGTGCGTCCACCTGCTGGAAACAGATATTTGTCCACGAGGCATTTTGCGAATAAGCACGGTCGGGAAATGAGGGGCCGCATCTTCCAGGATCTTCTACAGCAGTTTCTGGAGATGGATGAGATGTATGCCATGCTGTAACCCTTCTGTCTAGTTTGTCCCATGTTGGTGTTACAGGTGCACTCAAACTTTTGACAGACGCCCGGTAGCCCAGGTTTTTGGTTCCACACGAGTGGGCTAAACGCTCTGAACCTTCAGCACAGGATGGTGTTTCCTCCTCTCTGAGGGGAAGACATCTTCATTAAAACGACCTCGCAAAGGGTTCGAAAGATACGGCGACTTTGCTTCGGCCTTGCAGCGGCAAAGCAGCTTATCCCGTCAGGATGCTGCCGCGGGGCGAGGGGACGGCACCTCTCTAATGCCCCACGCTGAGAGCCGAAGAGCTGGAAGCATCACCCCACACGGACTTTTCATAAAGACACACTTCTGCTCCAGTTAGACTCGTGTAAACACATCTGAGCCGCAGTCAGACAAAGGGGATCAGCAGGATCGAGATCCAAGCGACTTTAGGAGCTGCTTTTGTTCTGCGCTCACATTTCTTACACAAAATACGGATTCGGGTCCCTCAGCCAGTTATTTTAGGGTGAAAATCACATGCAGTTTTAACCACTTCACATTTTCACGCTGGGTCCTCTTAACCCTAATCCACCTCTCTATATCCGTAACTATATCCGTTACTTTATCCATCACACATCTCACTTTAACCCACCCTCCCTCAACTTACGTGTATTTCAAGCTGCTTCGACCAAATTTTATTTCCCTCTGGAATGAAATTGAATTTAATTCATGCATTCATACCGCGGGGTAATTTTTACTGTATCGGCGCTTTGGTCAAAGAGGGATTCGGACCCAGGTCCGTCAAAAGCAAAAGGGACAAGTCCCGTGCTGAGCAGCTTCTCGCCCAACACTTTGCCGTATTTTCGAAAGCAAAAAATAAACGCTTGGAAAAAAAGAAAATGCGCATTTTTATATTCGGAGCGTGTCTGGGTTGTCATAAGGTCAGCTTCGCTGTTTTGAGCTCATTTCGAACGAAACGCTCGCAAATCATAGGAACACAAATTAGCCCCTAGCTTTAACAGTAATAGGGGGCAGATAAGAAAGACGGCTTGTGAAAAACCGAACGTCATTAATTCGCTTTAATGAAAATGTAATCGGAGGCAGCTGGCGTGGAGCACGAGGGAGAGGCAGAAAGCGTCCACGGGATCCCCACAGGAGCGGCGCGTGTGACGCAGCGAGGACACGCATGCATCAAATATCGCGTGGATAAAAATATCGAGATGTACTCATCCATCGGACGCCCCGCTGCGCAAAGAAAGCAAATACACGTACGAGTATTAAAAATAGTATAGGGACGATGGCTGTTTAGGGTCCGGCTTCCTACCCAGAGTGGCTAAATGTTCCTGAGCTTCTGGAATAGAGACTCAGCCGTTGTGTCCCTGCACTGGACCACTGGACGCACGATTCGTGATAAAGGATGGATGGATGGATGGACTTTTCAGCAGGAGAAGGTCAGAGGTCTGAGGGGGGCAGCGGCAGGAGACCCTGAACTAGGCCGCACGCTCATCGATCACCCGCGACGCTGAACCGTTTCTACAGATCCCGTCACATCCGTCACATGGATTCAGATCCCGGGCTCTAAGCGTAGACAGAAACAGGGCGAAAAACCAGGCTGATCGCACTGTTAATGCAACGTTATCGGTTTTCGGCGGCTGCGGCGAACGGTTGAGGCGAAAGCAGTTAAGTGCCAACCAGAAGCCGCTTTTAGAGAAGCCCAGTTTGCTGTGGCCACAAGCAAGATGTATAATTATGGTAAAGTACAGGAGGCTGGGAAATAACTGCCATTAGGCTGTCCTCTCATCGCGGCGGAGAACAGCTGTGAGAGCAAAGTAACCCGTTCAGAGCCAGTTAAGACATCTATTTAATTTGTATATTTACATTTCCGTGTATTCATTTAGCAGATGCTCCTCTCCAGAGCGACGTGCGGCTTGGAGTAAACAAGCAAATGCGGTTTTTGCCGGTGCAAATCACACAAGATGCTGCCAATAGAATTGGGACACGTGACGTGATACAAGTTTATGGTGCTGCTATGAAGGAGATCAGGAGAGAAACTGCTCTGAAAGACATGTTTTTTTAGCATCCTTCTTGAAGGCTGGAAGGGATTCAGCAGCTCTGAGGGGCAGAGGGATCGGCGAACACGAAGACTTCCGACTTTGGGAATCTGATCCATATTTCGTTTTCGACAGCGTAAAGCATCGCGCTCGCAGGCAAAACTCACGGGGGACAGCAAGTAGAGAAGCGCGGGGGTCGCGTAAAAGAAGACGGCGTGCCAGACCCCCGTTTCTGTCCAACTCGATTTGATGTGTACAGAGGTAACAGCAGCAGGAGGCTGCAATAAAAACCGGTAAAAAAAAAGCTGCTTTTGTTTCTTTTAAGGGCAACCTGATCGTGCCGGTGAGCTTAGCAATGGCGATGCAGGCTGCGGTACCCCGGCCGAACTCAAGAAAGGAAACGCAATGCATCATGGATAATTGCAGGGCATTTTTTTTCCCCTCTTTTTTTTTAACACAGCAATTTCCACAAGCCGATCAGGACGGCAGCCTGGAACAGGTGGAGCGTAGAATAGTATTTAACCTCTGCAATGTGCGTACGACTCGGTCTGCTCATCGATAACATTGACTAACCCTTAAGGAACGGCAGCAGATGCTGGTTTCCAGTCCCTCACACACAGACACGCGCTCACTTAGCGTCGTAAAAGCAAAACAAATAATAGCGCGGAAGACACCCAGGACGATGCTTTAAGGATGGTGGTACATGAGCAGATATGCAGCGCGCAAACAACGGAGCACGAAATCAATTATGTGGGATTCGCTGCTATCAGAATCGGTTATCAAGCTGAACGGTGCTTGACATTTGGAGGGGCGCCGTTGAAAGGAAACAGTCCGCTGTGAACTTCAATGCGTAACATTTCCCACCCGGCTCAAGTACACAGCAACAAAAGGTATTGTTGAGCAGAGACGGACGTGCTGGTGAGGAAAAGGTGACACTTTCCGAAGGAGAACGAGAAGGAGAGGTTTTCAGAAAAGGACCCTGTTCTCCCGCCGCTTTAGCGTGTAATTCTCGCCTCCCTAACCGGCCATCGAGACGTCCGCGGAAGCGCTTTCCATTTCCTCGAGCTCCCGCGTTGTCGCCAATGCCGCGCCGGTGGCTACGGCTGTTAGCGCTGGAACGATTTAGGAGCTGCCTTTGCGGAATAGCAAGGACCCCCTAAATAGCGGTCAGCTCCTCTCCAATGCACCACCTGCTAAGAAAGTCTAACATTCATAGCTGTATGTGGCCGAGGAGGACGGTTTTACTCCAGGCCCGGACTGCGCCCTCCACCCCGGGCACTGCTAACATTTCCAGCCGCGCAAAATCTACAGCACCATACTCAATTTTCAAGCTTGTGGGACTTTTTTTAAGAGTTTGCCTGAACCACACGTCTTTGGACTCTGGGAGGAAACCAACAAGAAAACCGGGAGATCATTTTTGAACCGCATTACGCAAACATCACACCAGCTGGACAGGGATCAAACCCACCTCCAAAAGGTGCCACGAGACACTGGTATTTCTTATCTCCTCCTCGCGGAAGTACAACTAAAATGGAGAAATTTGTCAGCTGCTGCTTTTGTAAGGTTTGCTGGATCTCCAGGATAGTGGTGAGTTCTCTTAACGTTCTCAGGGGGATTCATATTCATATTCGGTCACCTTTGAATATGAAGGGTCTAATGTATTTAAGTTTATCTCCAGTAGTGTCGGACATTACAGGAGGTGGGAGGTGCGGCCCCACACGTCAGCCGAAACACATCTGACGGCTCCCGGCCAGCTCTCTGCACATCTCCTGTTTGACACTCCTTCCACAACAAGTTAATCACCTTCTTCGTGACCTTCGGCAGCAGTATGTGGCGCCGCTTCATTAAAATAGGAGGTCCTCTTGTACCAGCACCCCCCCCCCCTTATCGTGACGCCGAATCCAACTACGAAGGGCCTTGGAAACGCGCGCGCGGCACAACAGAGCATCGGCAACGCTGACGGGAAAAGCCGATCGGTTAGTCTGCCCTCGAATGAGCCATTAAAAATAATTCTTTGGGATTAATAAGTGTCACGAAAGAGAGTGAAACGTGCTCCTCTCACGCCAACCGTCGAGAGGTCTGCAAAGAGGAGCCAGATTCCGGTTATCACCCCCCCTCCTCGCACACCTCGTAGCGCTACATGCGACACGGGACCCCGTGGGCCTGAGCGCTAATCCTATTTACTTTGGTATTTAACCAGCAGAAATCCTCAGAGTCGACTACAAACATCAGCCATCAAAGGCCGAGATCAAAGCAGATCGCAGTATCACTTCGCAGAGGGCACTGGAGCATCAATGGCGCCGACAGGACAGAAAAAAACAACAAAAAATGAATAAATAAAAATAATGACAATAATAAGACGGAGAAGAAGAAGCTGGATCGCGAGGATCTCACGACAGCGTTCTTCAAATCACAGCGTGGTTTTTCACTGAATTTATTCACCTCCGTGATTTCGGTTCTTTTCAGCTCAGTGTGAGATCAGATGTGCCGAAAAATCCCACAGGTGCCATAATGTGTCTGCTGCATTCTCCTGGTAGCCGGCGCAGTCCAGGGCTGGGGAAAAGTTGTGGATAAATTTTAAAAATCGTGGCCGAGGCCGAGCACGACGACGGCGAAGTCGGTCGCGGCGGGCTGTCCTTACCGTGTGCGATTTGCTTACGTTCGGGGGCGAATGACTGACTTTTGAGCTGCTGATTTAAGAACGGCCCTTTCAACCTCCCCTCCGCACCTTCAGATGCCGAAAGGTCCCTCAGCAAATAAATGCAAATTGTAGGCAGTCCTCTCCATTGTGCTGGGCAAACAAAATCAATACCCTTAGATTAATACCTCCAAATTCTAAAATATATGCAAAATTCATACAAAACAAGAAATGGTTAAACTGGGATTAAAACACACACACACAAAATTGTTATTAAAACACGAAAAGAGGCAGACGGAGTCCACGGAGGCTGCGGGACGGCGCCCGGGCCGAGCTGCGGGTCCGTACGCCGAGTGGCCGGCCTGCGTCTGGCACGCGCTGCTCCGCCTCGCGCCGTGCAAACACCGCCGCATTAGAATTTTATCAGCAAGCGGGCCGCAGAAATCCTCGACGCTATTATTTCCCTGCAAAACCCCTGCGCACGGAACGGCGTCCTCCCCCACTTCCACAGCACCACAGCTTAACGCCGCCTGTTTGGATTTAGCAAAGCAGTTTTGTTTTCTGCTGGTACAATCAGATAGAGAGAAAAGTCATTTCACTCGGAGGCCAGTGCCTCCCCCTTCCCAAATAAAGGCAAAACACCCGGATGACACAACCGCTCGGATTCCACATAACAGTGACGCTAACACCGATTCCACCTGATCCCTCGCTCGCGTCATGGCCTCAAGATCTGGGGATTCGATCCTATCAGGTCAAGGTGCTGAGGTTCTCTGAGCCGGCAAGAAAACACCAGAACCTGGAACGGAGCGTCAAACGGCCACCGGCTTTGATCTCCCAGACGAAGCCTCTCCGACCGCAACTGTAGTTCTCAACACCTTGCTTGATTCTCCTGAAAATTCACTTCCGTGAAAGTCTTGACTATTGAGAAGTGAAAAAACTACAGTGAGAAAACAAGGAAAGTTTCTCCTCCCACCCGAGCGAGGATTTCCAAGAGGTGCTTCGAGATATGTCTATCGTTCGAACGATGCTCCACCGGGCGGGAAGGACGGCCCCCCACCCCAAAGTGAACGTGTTTACCTTTTCCACCCCGGCGCAGGACTTAATCTCAGCACAAACAAAGTCCCCAGGAGAGGGGGAGGGAGAGATTCACCTCAGCTCTCGAGACCCTTCGCAGAGATTGAGGGCGGCACCCTTGACCCGCAGTGGTGCTGTGCTCAAAGCAATATGGGGAGAGAAGCAAGAGGCAGGAGCTGGGGGGGGGGGTCTTGAGACAGACCGCCGGCCTCGGAATGCAGCGCACGCATCTCCTGCTAACACGCACGTGTCAGTTCCCCGTTTCCATAGCAATGCACGCACGCACGCACAGGCGCCAGCGTGCCCGCTGTGCCGGCCAACTTCTCGACCCCCTCCCCCAACCCCCCTTCACCTGCATCAACAAGTAAATGGCTGCGACAAGCCGGCAGCGGTGGGACGCCATACCACGTTGGCCCGCAAGCGTGTGGGTCTGCACAGCTGACGCGCGGGGGCACGAGTGACGCACCAAGAGTGCGTTTGCTGTCGTTCATTCACAGGACAGCGCGACGGGTAGGGCTGGCATCTCACAGCTCTTGGATTTGAATCTACCACAGTCCATATGGAGCTTGTGTGTTTCGCGTCTCCTCCCGCACTCCAAAAACACATTTGAGGTGGTGATTGTAAGTTGGCCCTGTGTGTGTGTATGTGTGTATGTGTGTGTGTGTGTGGACAGATATCCCACTTTTACATCCAATGCTTCCCAGATAGGCTATGGACCACCGCAGCCCTGCGCTGGACAAATGGCGACTGAGGACAGATCGACAGTCTGCAGGTAGCAGGCGTGCGACTCCAAGCGCCGGACGTTTGGAAAGAAGTACTGCGGCAGCCATTCGTTTTTTTTCCCCCTCCCCAGGAGCTCGTACTTAACCTGCAAAATCAACGACATCTAAGTTCGACCCGAGCACATCTTTCCGCCGCTCGCAACGTGAAAGCGCATCATTGTGTTTCTGCTCCCCTGTAACATAACAGATGGTCAGAATTGCAAGTGCCTTGATGACAGGCCAAGTCCAACAGTCGAGCCGAGCGCCAAATCCAATGAGCGTTTTTTTAATCAATTGGTTCTAGCTATTTATTCTGGACCCTACAGTCTAGTCTGGTCTCCTTCGAGCGCAGAAGATGTGTACTAATAAATAACTTGGGAGTGTTTTTCCCTTCCTTGTTAGCTTGAGATTTGTTAAAAAAAAAAAGTGTGATATGTCACAATCTTCTAAAATGTCTTTTTATTCTTAGATTCGCAGGATTAGCTGCTCTGCACGGACTGCAGCTGTTCTGAGGACGCCGCTGCCTCTCAGTGCTCTGCTTTCGCTGCTTTTTTAACCGCAACACAGGAGATGTAACTTCCTTGTGTCAAATCTACCCTAAATGGGAAGCGGCGAGGAGTTGGAAGGTAGTGGAGTCACTACAGCTATTGCCCTGCAAACCGGAGGCCCCTGGTTCACATCCGTCTTCCTGCTTGTGGTTATATTTACTGAACAACTTTATATACTAACTTTATATACTATTTACAATTATTATACAAGAGTAAGAGCTCTATATGTGTTCTTGAGGAATGGAGCTGAATGAAACAACATTATAAGAGGTCAAGTGTATCACTTAACTGAAGCTTGAAAACTGCACCTGGTCAACTTAATATAAAATAGATCAGTGATGCATTTGAGCAGAAACATGTCTTTGGACTGCGGCAGGAAACTCACGCAGACGTGGAGAGAACGTGTGAACGTCATACGACTGAGCCACATTCAAACCCACGTCCAAACAGCCGAGGTGCTGCGACTGCCAACAACTGATAGACGTGATAAAACCGCAGAATCACAAATCGTGCAAATTATCGGGGTGGTTTCACCTATTCGGCCACCTGCGGGAGGCCTTCACCCAAAGCTGCGAGGTAAAACGTAGTAACGCAAGTCCTCTCCGTTTTCCCGGTCTTATAATCCTCCAAATGGCCCGGAAGTCATTTGCGACGAGTTAAAAAGGACTTGCGACAAAACATATCAAGATGTGCACGAAGTGAGAAGTGTTTCTCCTCGCGGACGGCGGCGCCGCATCACTGCGCTCTCACCGAGCACAGTCGCCAAAACCAAACCACAAGCCGCCAGGAAACGTCTCGGCATCCTTACCCCCGACCCTAAAGCACGGCTGCAAAATGACATTCGCGGAACGTCTACCTGAACAGAAGGACACAACGGGAGTAAAGAGAACTGAACTAGTAACAATCTAACTGTGCGGGATAAACTCCAGGTTCTGGGTGTAACAGAGAGCAGGGAGGCGAAAACGCGCCCGAGTGCCGATGTCACGAACCGAGCGACAAGGAACGGGGAAAAACGGATCAGTACGGAAGGTCATCGGCAGCGACGAGCTTCACTTTCCCCGCGAACGCTGTCAAATACTCGTTGCCTAGCAACACAACGGGAGTCCACTGGTCAGGTGTTGTAAATTCCTCCGCTGTTTGTCTATACCGGTTTCGAATGCGGAGGCCCGTGTGCTTTTTGTTTTCTTTCTCTTAATTATTCATTTCGTACCCCGCCGGGCCGGCTGCGTTTGGGGTAACGCTGTTATCCCGTGGCGAGATCCCGCTTTAGAAATGCAATGTGGACACGTGGCGAAAACGCAGCCGGACTGGCAAGTTAGCGTTAGCTAACACTGGCTAAACGCTAGGGAACTGCGGGGTGGAAAGCGGGGCCGCGTGGACATGCTCACAGCGCTTCAATCCCTGCTAGCTTCCTGGCAAAGGATTTGCCTCCGTACCGTTTCGGCCGCAAAATCTCACGCATCTAGTTTACAACTCCTCAAAGTCACAAACTCTGGAGTTTAACAAGGTACATGGTACTGGAAATGAGGGTAACACGCATTTCATTCGGGAACGCGCCTTGAGGGGGTATGTACACAAAGAACACTCTGCCGTCGTGTTCTGGCTTATCTTCCGCAAAAACTCCCTCGCTGAGCGCCTAGAAAACATGCCGGGGAGATGGGGGTGATGCTCACACACTTTGGGTGAAATTCAAACCCAAGGGTGAATGGAACCCACTGGTGGAGACTTTGCTGGACTGTCTAGCTTAGCTACAGCATCTCCAGGCGATTTACTGAGCGGGAAGGGCCCACCATAGCGGCTCCAAACCCGGGAGTCATTTGGCTGGATGGAGGTGTCCTCAGGTTTGAATACGTTGACTCATAACTCGTAATTCCACCCAAACAGTGTAGCTTCTTGGAATACGCAATATATTATAGATGCCAAGGACCCCTGTAGCTGTGATTTCAGCTTCTAATCGACATGACACAAAACACTCTTTACTGGAATTTCACCGGGGGATCTAGAAAGTAACACGTTGCCCACAGGTCCAGAAAAGCTAAGGCTGGTCCAGCAACGTAGCAGAGTGAGATGGGAGGAAGGTTTTCTTTGTAGCCCTGCCGGTCTCCTGCCACAAGGCAGTGGCAGCATCGTGGTCCCCAGCAGAGCCAGTAGGGGAGAGGAGAAAACCACAGCACCATTCTGGTCTCTAGTAGTTGGCAGCAGGAGGTGCGCAGGAGACCGCCAGGAGGCCCCGGTTTTGAATCTCCACTCCTGTTGTAGGATCCTTCGAGGTTCTTGCTCTGAACTCCTCCCTCGCCGAACATCACCCAGCTGTATAAATGGGTAAATCACTGGGTGTAGCTTAGTGCCCAAACCTCAGTGCAAGTTGCAGTCGGCGAAAGGTGTCAGATAAAAAACAAGAACGAGCTCAAGAGTAGCAGATGAGAAAAGATTACGATGACATTGTGCGGGTCTCTAGAAGAGGAGAGGGGCGCTGGGAGGGGGGGTTAGCAGCAGCCCGTTGACGTCCTCCTGAAAACATCTTGTGCAGGAGACAGACGGAGGAAGTGCGAGGGTGGTGGGATTACCCGATCGATACCGTAATCACTTCCAGCATTCCTAACAGGCCAGACCGACGGCCATCTGCCGCTCCCTGCGGTAGCTTCAGGAGACCTTCAGCTGCAGACTTGCGCAACAAGCCGGGCTCCTTCTCCTGCGCAGACACCCTCCCACAACCCCCAGAGTGATTCCCGCCACGGTTCCGCCAGCCCGGCTATTCGGAAGCGACTGAACCCCGGCTCCGCCGCCTTACCTCAAACGCACAGCGGCCCGCAAAACCCGCCCGGTGTGATCGAACCGAGTCGACGCCCCCTTCAGCGCGTCTTGAAAACCGCGCTGTTCCCCATTTCCCCGTCTCCCTTGTAGAAGTGCGACGAATTAGCTCGCCGTGACGTGAGACGCCAACAAAGAGGATTAAAATCAAATCATTTATAAAGTGTTTTATTAGGGTATAAGGGCACAAATCCACTTACAGATAAATGTCCCGGGTGTGGAGGAGAGGTGGCTGTTAATAATGGGCTGGACGGTCTGAGTTTTCACATCTCCGACAGGAGAGCCAAGCTTTCGCCCTTCACCCCTCTTCCGAAAGGACTAGGGAAACCACTCGGAATGCAGTATCAGATTCACTTTTTTTTACCCACGGTTAAAAAACAGACTCCTATCGTCGTCCGCGCCCGCCGGCGTGTCTTCGACGCTCCCCGCCGAGCGCCAACTGCCCGAAGCGCTCAAAAATGTTTATAACTCCCACTGTCTGCGCCGGCGGTTGAGTCCAAGCGCCGGAACGTAAGGCGGGATGCATATTACCTGCGATGGTTATTTGCAATGAGGGCTATTAAACGCCCGAAGTGCGGGGATTTATTTTCACTTATTCACCGTCGTGTATTTTTGTGTTTCGACGACAAGCCCGTAAATAGCGGGAAGGATCTAATGACTTTTTTTAAAGCCAGTGCTGATGGTGTGGGGTGTGTGAGCACTACAGCTACCACATACACACACATTTTTAGATAGTGTTGCTCACATCACATCACCACATTTGTTCCCCTCTTGCTTCCTTATTACACTTTAGTCACCTCCTCAGTCTTGTTTATTCCTTTAGATGGCACTTCTCTCCACAGCAGCTTGCCCGTTCACACACCGGGGTATTTCTGACTGTACCAGGGTAAGCGCCCCGCTCAAGAGTACGGCAGCGGGCGGTGGGATTCAACCTGTTGGCCCTCGGCAGCTCTGAGCGCGACGGCATTTTCTTCTCGCCTCTCCCAAGGAGGAGCGCTGACTTTAATATGAATTTAAGAAAAACGCCAGGCTGCGGAGCCCATGAGGGATCCCGGGTTTACGGAAGGATCACGCAATGTTTTAAGGATGGTTCGCCATCAAATAACATGGGCGCAAAGAGAAAAAAGAGCTCCTCGTCTTGTTAGGAAGCTGTTTTCTGTGCTGCTGTACCATGTCTGCAAAACTACTCTATACAAGTAATAAACGCGCGAGCAAAGACTTCAACATTTATATGCACATATAAATATTCTGTAATATTTCTACATACGTATTAGAAAACTGCTGGGTACTGGTTTCTGCCTTAAGATTGAGAGACTCCAAAAAAAACGTTTTAACCGATACGGGAAATAATGAATTGAAGCCATAACGCGTACCCCCGAACAGATTGTGCTGCGTCTACAAAAGCCAAATAATAACAAATAATCCGGCGCCGTCCATCTCCTGCTGGGCAAGAACGCAAAAGCCTTAGTTATTACCGCAGCACCTACGGGGACAGACAGACGGTTCCGATTCAGCCAGACGGTCACGGTCCCAAGTCTTTGCAGACCCACTGCTTCAGCCAGCTCTTGCTGCACGGCACCAGCTGAGGGGGACGGCTGTCCCATCACCGTGGCAGCACGGCACTGGTGGGGGACGCTGCCCTCCCCTGGGCCGCGACAGAGCCGGAACGGGGAGGCCGCGCGGCAGACGCGGGACCGGCGCGCCGATTGTCCGTGACAAGGCCACCTTCCGAGGACCAGCTGGGCCCAACGCTAACCCTGGAAAGGAGGGGCCCATCAGATCGAGCCCATCGAATCAGATCATCCTTGACAATACAGAACATTATCATTTATCCTAAACATGCATTTTATCTTCTCAACTGTGCAGTTCACTGTCAACACAGCTGGAGAAAACCAGTTTATTTATTGGATCAAATGTTGCTTCCTGGAATCCAAACCTCAAGGTGTTTTGGTCAAAAACCAGGTTCGTAGATGTTGCTCTTCTGACACAGACATAAAATAGATCGGCGCTGTTTAAAATAGTAACAACAAGGGAAAAGGTGAGTCTGTGACAGAGAGTCCGCCGCTTCAGATCTCTTTCACCCCCACACACGGATTTTGGATAGCAGTGACAAAGAGTTGAAATATCTTGTTCACGTGGTGTTCCTCAGGGCTCAGTGTTGGGACCCGGTTCTGTTCCGTCTTTACATGTTACTGATACGGAAGCCGAAATAGAGGTGTAATATAACTTTTCACTTTGCTGTGATGATACATAAATTTATGCAGCAAAGTTATCAAATGATGCACGGGAATTAGTTTTTTTTTTTTTACAGAAAACAGACATTTCTAAATAAAAGATCTCTAGATTCAAAAAAAGACTTTAGTTTTAACATTGGAAGGAAATAAAATTTCCAAATATCAACTTATAACATCTCCATGTGTACTTGAAAAGCTCAGAAGGGTTTACCTCCTACTCAGTTATAAGAACCTTTTAACATGTACAGTCGAGAATGTGATCCTCAACCACAGGACGCGGGTTTACAGCTAATTCTTAGAATAAATCAATCGACTGTTTGCAGTAAATCCCTCAGTTACAGGGCCCCCGAAACTGAGCCATAGTCGAGGGGCCCTGTTTACAGCTTGTCAGTAGCGTGTCCAAACGGCGAGCCCTTACGCTTTGCTTTTAACTCGCCCAAAACAGTCGTTCACGATCCTGTCCGTGCAGCTACAGTACTGTGCAAAAGTCTTAGGCACCTGTGGGAAAAATGCTATAAAGTGAGGATGGTTCCAGAAATCATGCCACGATACTTATTAATCAATAAACCTTCTAAAAAGTGCAGATCAGTGTTTGGTGGGACCACCCTTTGCCTTTAAAACACCATCAGTTCTCTTATGCAAACTTGCATGCAGTTTAAGGTAGAGGTCGGTAGGTTCTTCCAAACATTTTGAGGAACCGGCCACAGTTCTTCTGCACACTTTGACTGTCTCTGCATGTCCTCCCAGACTGACTTGATCATGTTGAGATGGGGGCTCTGTGGGGACCAGACCATCTGCTGCTGAAGATAGTTGTGTATGACTGAGATTGGGTGTTTGAGGTCATTCTCAGGCTGCACAATGAATTTGGGACGAATCAGAAACCTCCCTCATGGTAGATAAGAACCTACCTGTACTTCTCAACACACATTGAACTTGCATGTCTAACACTTTTTGCACAGTACATTATGTGCCATAAATGCACCGCTGGATGTGATTCTCTGGCCTGTCTTGGCAAATTGTTGTATTCTCCAACATCAAGCACTCAGAAGCATCATATTTTGAGATACCTTAAAGAAATCAGCTCAACTGCACCGAAATGGAAAGTTTGACNGGGGGGGGGGGGGGGGGGGGGGGGGGGGGGGGGGGGGGGGGGGGGGGGGGGGGGGGGGGGGGGGGGGGGGGGGGGGGGGGGGGGGGGGGGGGGGGGGGGGGGGGGGGGGGGGGGGGGGGGGGGGGGGGGGGGGGGGGGTGTAATAGCTGTAAACCTGCTACAAGAAGGTGGCGTGACCAGCAAGAGGCGGACAGATTTTATACAGTTGTTTGTGACTAATTTAAACCCTTACTGGTTTAAACAACTCTTAAGGTTTAAATGAGAACGAAAGAGGGGAATTTACCTGGGAACAGGCGCGTGAGGTGAGGTCGGAGGCGGAAAGCGTCCGAGGGTTTGGAATTTACGGCGTCCTGTCAATCCTTAAAATGTTGGCCCTCTTGGAAATGATGTGATAATATTTCTTATTAAACAGTATTTAGCTTTAAGTCCGTAGTGGTGACAAATGGGAAATCTGCGACCGACGACTGTCGTAAACTGGTGCGTGTTAAAGAAATCACAGACAGGAGGGAAATGAGCCCAAAACGTGAAATTAAACATTTCACAGAGCCCAGCACTTCAAAGCTCTAGACGGAGCGTTTGTGCGGAGCAACACCGACACGACACTTTGAAGGAGGAATAACGCATTTAATTTGCCTTTAATGCAGCCGGTTTAATGGTGCACTTTGGTTCCAGACTACCAGGTCCAATTTGACACATTAAAGGACATAACTGTCTCGAGGTAATATATGCAGCATTTCATCTTTGCAAAATTTTAGAGAACAAGTCTTTAGAAAGTGTATATCAATATAGTCGGCATTTTTCACAAAGTTCGGTCGAAAAAACATAATGATGCCCTAAAAAGCATTGGAATGGCTCCGAAGAAGCGGATCGGGACGGAGAAGCCGCGTCACGTTCAATGGGACCGACCGGCATTTTGTTTGCTCCGACCGCACACTGGCTGGAGCAGTTGGTCCGTGTGAAACTGTGCAGAGACCAGTCTGCATTCCCTCACCGCTGTAGAAATCAAAGCCTCCCATCCTGCCAAACAGGGAGAGCGAGGACATTTTGGTTTATTTTTTCACGCTTGTCAACACAACAGAGTTAAAAACACATTTTTCACATTAAAACTACGCAGAGATAACTGAGATGTGTCCACACATTATGTATTAATGCAGCACACAATAAAATACAAATGTAAACAAAAGTGTTGTACAGGAAAGTCTTAAATGTAACATATATATATAGAACTGGAGATCCAGTGGTTGGACACTATAGCAGATAACACCACTGCCTACGTGGGGTTCAGTTCTCAGTCTAGGACTACCACCACTGTTCAGTAGAGTCCTTAGGCAACTCCTCACACTACACCTGCCTTATTAGAACAAAGAGAATGATGCCGGCTTAGATGTCACCTGGATTAACAAGGTCTGTGTCAAATGTTGGGCAACCAAGACAGTTCCGTGGTAATTGGGCTACTAGAACCAATTACAGATGGACAAGAGATTATAATGGGGATTTGATGGAATGCCATAAAACAAAGAATGAAACAAATTAAGAAATTATGGGTATTGACTACCTAACCAGATATAGTGGTTATAGAGAAGGAGAAGAAAATGGCAGTGGTGACAGGAGTGGGGATTCTGAGTGATAAAAACATCGGGAAGAAGGAATATGAGAAGCTGGAGAAATGCCAAGGATTAAGAGAACAACTGAAGAGAATGTGGAAAGTGAAAACCAAGGTCCCTTTGGGGGACAGGAGCACTTGGGGCTGTGACTCCTAAGCTGGAGGAGCAGCTTCATCAGATCCCAGGTATGACAGCATGGTCTCAGCAATGAAGAGCGCAATCCTAGGAACACCAAAAATAGCATGTCATGCCCTCAAACTCCCAGGCCTCTGGGAGGAGCGTAAGATTCATCCCCCTCCTGGAGATCCGACATACCGAGTGCATTCAGATGCATCTGGGATATTCTTCTGACAACATATTAAAGCATGTGTTATTGATTTTTTTCTTACTTCAGTGCATGACCAACTGTTGTAACACTTAGTATGTATGAATATGTTGCACCGTTATTTGTACCATCCCAATGGAGAAGGTTTACTTCAAGATGTCATTTTTAAACAAGATCAGAAAAATGTGAACTTCTGAAACAAAACCTTTATATCTCCTTTTTAACGTGACATCAATGGAATTTAACAGAACCAAAAGTTCCTTCATCCCATGTCCACGTGTCCAGATCGAGACTGTAGATGCACAACATGCTCAGTGGGCATTTCCAAAAAAACGATGCTCACGGCCTCTGAGATGCTGAGAACACTCAGTGTGAACTGTTGACAGGGTGGAACAAGGAGGCAAAACGCTGAATCCACTCAAAGCGGTAAAGATTTCATTTGGAAGCATGAGAGCAGTTTCCATTTACAATGGACTCTACAAAGAATACGCTGTCTCGTTGCAGCCAGCTTCTGTGAGGATACGAACCGCAAAATTTCAGGTTTGGGACAGAAGCACTTTCTCTTAGTTCTATGGAATTTTGTCCAGGAGAACCACAGGTGAGATCCTGCCCCCAGATGCCATGCAAACGCAAGGGAGTCTCAGAAGACTGGACTGTGGGAACACAAGATTTGCTTCTCCGTGGCATGTTTAAACACCAGCACTCACAGAGCACAGCAACATGCCCACCTCAAATCCCCCATAACTCCACACAATGCTTACCCTCAAGTATTCACAACCAAGCAGCAGCAGTGCATTATGGGAGAGGGGCAGTAGGTCCCGCCTCCGCTCCAGCACCTATAACACCAAAAAACTTTTATCCAAACACGTCGTCTCCGGCTGTACATCCGTGGCTGTCAGAAGATGCTCGTGTTTGGAAAGGTAGGAGGAGGTCAAGAGGGAGTCACCAGTACTGTGATATCACGGGGTTGGACGGTGTATGTGTTTAAAAAATTTTTTAAAGTACAGCAAAAAAGATTTTAACTAAAAACTATATGTATTTGAAATCAAAAGAATTGGCATGCGCTGGGATCAAATCCCGAGGACTGCAGGACCACGCGGCGCCAACGTTCATGGTGTGACTGTAAACTGGAGAGGTCATTCTAACAATGCTGGGGCTTTCCAAAGAATTTCGGAAACCGTTGGTGACCCAGAGGGGCGCTGGCTGCCCTCCCCTGACAGGGTGCGGCGGGGGGGTGAGTGAGGCACTTTCATTCATTCAAAGGGGGAGGCTGGAGTTCAACTTTGCTCTGTCAAAACAGGGGCCAGGGGACAGATGGCAGAGAAAGAAACCGGCAGAGAGTGGGTTTGTCTCCTCTTCAGAGTACAAAATATATAGCCGCACTTTTAATGGCCGCATTCAGATCGATAAATAGCACATTTCTATTGAGACACGAAAAGATCAAAGTCTTGGAAACGCTGAGGAGAAGAAAGGCAGGTGAGGGAAAGTGTTGGGAGGCCTGATCTCGGGGGGGGGGGGGGGG